>CM076573.1:153902279-154043331 GCA_034641835.2 Pinus albicaulis
GTTGTCCCTTGTCCCTAAGTTTGTCAAATTTTCAAAAGGAAAACTATCATTTGATTAAATCCCATTGTCTCCACTGCCCTATATCTCCTACAATCCCTCTCCTTTGACACACATTTGGCAACTAAAACAAAGCACCAAATTCTCATTTTCATCTCATACAAGCCAAAAATACACCTTGCATTAACCTTGAGTACCATGGAGACAGACACTGATACATCATATGACAGAGATAGTGATTCTACCACTGAGCTACATGCACCGAGAAGGCCTCGTAAAGGTGGCAAACATGTGAGAGAAGAGCCCACCTCATTGACTCAATTGAAGGCTTTCCCACTTGCCATGGAATGTTTTCGAGAGCAGTCATGCTATCAGTATTGTGAGATGATTGCTAGGATTCAACATCATCAGGAGTTGGCTCGTTTGTTTGTATTGCATTTGCATGATGGTACGGTGTGTAACTTTTATTGCAAATTTTGACTTAATGATCGTAAACCATTTAATTTTCTGAACACCGAATGTGGGTGAACATTGGAACAAAAGACAGTAGGTGGACAGAGTGCATTATGAACCATACATCAGGCCTAGCTATGTGAGACAGCTCAGCAGGGTATTCCCATTTTGGTTCCTAAAGGAATCCTATGCACCTTTGATGAGACTCATTATCAGATACTTTAGTTGTGAGGGCCGGTTCTCACGCCTCTATGCCTACCAAATCAGGTTATTGATGCATTTCACTAGAGTGAGGATGATGAAAATTCCTTATTTCATGTGTTGGAACATCGAGAGAATGACCACTCTTGTGCAGAAGAAAACTCCCGAGCAGCAGTATAATAGTATTTATCAATATGCACTCATCAAGATTGTTGTTGTACATCAGCTTGGATTGCAAGGTATTGCATGGGAGGATTTCATTTCCCATGACTTCTTCACAGCCCTTCAGGTTCCTCTGGAGGTTTTCCATGATGCAGGTGAACCTTCACATCAGCCTGAAGGTCCCGAGACAGAGCCCATCAGTGTGCCAATGTTTGTTACTTACCGTAGAGGCACCGTACATTATTTTAGCACCACTGAGCTATCTCCACCTGGGGTGGAAGGGGTCTCGTTGCCGTTGTTAGCAGCACAGGTACAGGTACAGGACAGAGGAAAGAGGCCTATGCAGGATGAGGGCCCTTCAGGAGGCTAGGATACTGATTTCATACTTATTGATGAGGATTTGAGTTCTCCAAGCTCAAAGTTGAGAGAGATCATTCAAGAGCAGAAGGCGGAGATCGACACATTGACCGACAAATTGCAAAGAGCTCAATGGATCATAAACTATCTGGAGCAGTGGAACAAACTGTTGGAGGATCAGCAAACGATCATGGAGTTGTAAAACATCCGTGAGAACCGGCAAGCTGCCCGAAGAAGCCCAACAGAGATGACACCCATTGAGCGGGAGATTGAGGCTGATAGAGAGAATTGGCTTGAGAGGGTCAAAATTCATCTTGAGAAGCTGTTGGAGAAGGCAAACAAGGAAAATAACATGCTCAGACACATGAAGAACCACTATTGGGCACGAAATCATGTTTGCAAAGCTAGGATCAAGATCTTGAAAGCAAGGCTAAGGAGGGCACTAAAGCGTCGCAAAAGGCATGATAGAATCCAAATTTTGACCGAAGCTTCTTTGGCCCAGCATAGTGCTTGATGAGGGACCTTCAGCCCAAATTTCAAGAAATTTGGGAAAAAATTTGTCAATTTTGAATTTTTGGGCCTAAACATAGATTTTCCTGCCCGACGCATAGCGCCACTTGGTGCGCGCTTATAATTGGCAGCTCTTCTGGAGGAAAAATTTGCATTTCTAGATTTTTCATCAAAATTTATGCATGTCTATGGATTACCTAAGTATTTCATCAAGTTCTGGGTTGCCTAAAGGGTCAAAAACACCCTAAAATGGCCTTTTCCGCCACTTTTGCACATACATGAAGAAATGTTGGGAGATTTGATTTTTGGAGGGCAAATGGAAACCAGCCATCCGCAAATTCCACTTGGGTTGGAAATTAGACAGCAGCTTTCCAACAAGCTATCCCGCGCTCAATTTCGACTTCGTGAAGGCCCTCAAAATCAGCCCCCAACTTAAAGCATGACAGAGACTTCCTGTGCTATGCATAGGAAATTCTGGCCTATTTTTCACTTAACAGCTCATACTGTACTTAGTTTTGTGCTAGTTTGAATTTTTCTTGTAATCCTTGATGTAACTTCATGTAATTCCACAAATTTGATGTAATTTTGGCACATTTTTACTCATCCAAGTAGATTCATTCAGCAAAAAGTGAAATGTAAGTGAATGAATCAGTTTCCTCTCATATAGAGGCAAGTTGTTTCATTGCCTATTTTCCAGTTCCTAGTTTAGATATGGTTGGAAAAACTCCTAGAATGATGATCTCGACCCCTAGAGGCATGAGAATGAGTTAGGCTTGTCTATATCATGTAGTTCTTCTGTCATTTTCAGGGTTGGACACTTGGGATTGCTTGGCACTTCATTGTACATTTCATCTCTGCAATTTTGGCAAAGGAATAGACCAGGGTTTGCAGCACTCTTTGGGATCCATGTGGCTTTGTGTTTTTATGGTGTTTTTCTCTATGTAATTTTAAGTTCACTGATGTTTATGTGTACCATTTTCCTTCTCCTTTCTTCTTAAATTGAACAAACAAGTTATAAAGGTGGAATTCATTAGATTGCTTTGCTCTGCCTTCAGTTTTGTTTAATTTTCCATGTTTTCATCTGTTTGAAGAGGATTCTTGAAAGCCTCTTGCCCTCTTCAGCTCCTCACCGGTCTGAACTATCCATTCATTCAATCTAAAGCATCAAAACAATTGCCTTCCTTGCCCCAATCAGAACTCTACAAAAACTAGGCCTCATCCCCGCACCCAAAACTGCCTTTCCCTTTGATTCCAACAAAAACCCCCAAAAACAAAATCAAACTCTTTACTTATATACCTAGCCTAAAATTAGCTTTTATTTCAAGTCATCTCAAGCCCCTTCGATTATTTTTGTTGAGATTGACCCGGAGAGGCAATATTCCCTAACCCAGAAATAGTCACTGCATCGAGCGTGGTCGACAAGTGTCCTCCTGACCGCCTTTCCTTCGCCCGAGGTAGATTTAGGCAATAACAGTAACCTTTAATCTATTTATTTTTTATTGTTATTGTATTTTTAAATACGATGTTAAATTAATCTATATTATGTCTCCTATATCTTTAAAATCATCTTCATCTTTATTTTTATTTAGCAATATTATCATCATAAAAAAAGATAATGAAAAAATAATTATTAATATTTGATTGATATCTATTTAAGTACTTTATTTCAAAGATTGGAAAACACTATTCAACAAAAATGTCACATATTCAATAAAAACTTAGAACGAACTAGATAAGACCAAATATAAAACCTAAACCAATATCACATAAAAAGAAAACAACCATATACACAATATTTTTCAAACCCTTGTAAAATTACTAATTCGTTATATATATAATATGATAATTTAAAAAAAAAATTAATTTAATTTCAATAATAATTTAATACCCAAAATTTCATTTTTAAATTATCAAACTCCTAATTTCCTTAAAAACATATTGTCAAATGGCAAATTAAATACATCTTACATTACTTATATAGATGAGACCAAATGACCTAGATATGACCAATTGACATTGCTTCTTTCTTTCAAATAATTGGTCCAAATTAAAAAGTAATGTTTATATCCACGACATCTAAAAATTACGTGAGCAAATATTATCAGTCTAGTAATTTTTTTCTTTACAGTAGCATACTAAAAAGCATGTCAGCTTCCTCCATTACATTACATTGTTCAACCTCTAAAAGTGTCTCCTGGTCTCTGCCATCTGATGATTTGTTCAAACATTTGTCCCCTCCGAGATGTCGTCGTTTTCTAGTGCTCTCAAACTCACAACACTACTGTTGCAAACCAGCAAACCATAGATAGGCTTGAATACAATGAATTTTTAACTGGAGCCTTTCACAAGTATAAGTTTCGAGGATATACTTCAACTGTTAACAAATTGTTAGGTAGAGAGGTTTGGTCTTACTAGTTCGTTAGGTGAAAAGGTTTAGTCTCCACCAATTTTGTAATGCAATCCTTAACAAAACTATATATATTTGTTAGGAAAATATAATTATATTTGTTGCTACTCCAACTTTGATCTGGCACTTATTTTTTTCTAACCTTTGAGTTCATTTTCACAGGTTTGATATTAAGAAAAAGAGGAAACCTGGGTGGAGGTTTTTAATCCAGCATAGGCACATACCACTGCAACATCTAGGCATTCTGTATAGTGTGTTGGTAGTTCTTTACGATTCCTTGTCTTTAATAAGACCTTGTATGGAGCCAGCAGCCGTTACCAGTGATATAAGAAGTGATATGAAACTCAATATTTGCAAAAGGCTCCACTTGAGAGTCCATCGTTGGACATTTTTCTGTACAATGTGCATCTCCACTGGAAAGTACACTACCAATGGCCAAAAGCTGAGAGCACCCAAGACTCCCAGCACATCATTGAACAATGGAAATAAGATGGCAATGGTAGTAGTTGACCCCACAAATGCAGTTCTCCAACACAGTGTCAACAGATTCAGGTTGTAGAACCCAAAGAAGGGAACTCGAATGCGAATGCTCCGACTGCTTAACTTATTGCTGAACCATTTCTTAGAAATCCAACCTTCAACGAGAGAGAAAATTGGTTGACAAAACAACTGCAAGAGTGTGAGATCAATGAGTTTATATGGGTAGCAAGGAAGGATATTAGTGATAAAAGAAAAGGGAGAGGAAAAATCTCTTACTTGGTATGCTGCCACCAGGTGAACTGCAAGGCATGCATTGGCAAAGTCAATGAGCCAGTAAGGTTCATAGAATCCAAACCCTGTCAAGAGGTTTCCAGGTGCTTTTTCCCCAAATGCTGCATACCCCAGAAAACCACATAGCATATAGAATGATACTGTTATCATCATAGAAACCACTGATGCTTTCTTCATGGTTTTGTTTTCTGGGGGTGGAGACTTCAAGGTATCCTGCAAAGTTATTCATGGTAGGAAGTTACATAGTTATCTATGTTGCTTTTTAGTAAAGCACTATGCAATAAGTTAATTATTGGCTTGTGATCTTGTGTGAAAAATTGCTATATTAAATATTAACTAGCACTATGCAATAAGTTTATTATTGGCTTGTGATCTTGTGTGAAAAATTGTCATATTAAATATTAACTATGATGCAGTAAACCAACCATTAACTCACTCAGTTAGGATCATAAATTGTTATATTATCTATTATGCAGTAAATCAATCATTGATTCACTTTCTTATGATCATGTAAATTAGATAAAAATAAAGTGTTTCAATGAACCAGATGAAAAGACAATAAATTAATGATCAACTTACTGCATAGTATTTAATATTTGCTAAAAAATTTAGAAATTACTAAGATATACCTGAATTTCAATCACAAGTGGAGTGAACGGAAATGCAAATGCAATGTCCCCCATAGCTGGTAAAATCCGCCAAACTTTCTGGGCTCGAGTAAGAGTGCCTATGGTTGAGATTCCACCCAGAGTTCCGTAAATCTCTCCATTTTCTGCAGTTTTCAGCAGTCTTGAATCTCATAAAGCTTTAACAGGTTATGGATGACATAAAACACATAAATATTTCCATGTGAATATATGATGCCAGTAAAACCAGGAACATGCAGGGATTAAATCACGTTAGACATTGAAATTCCATAGCTGCAAAGTGAGATAATAATTGAAAATATTAAGAGGATAGGATAAAACAATACCAATTACTTTGGCAAGGCCCAGACCAACTCCTAACATTGAATATGTAAAAGACATTGTTGCTGCAAGTATTGAAAGGCCCCATATCTTATGAAAGCTTGGTAATTGGCTCAAGAAAACTTGCATAACTCCATAAATGATCATATAGGTAAGATTAGGAAAATGGCATCGAGAATCATGTCCATTTTTGTGGTAACAATTCGATTTGCTGATTGCTCTGCATTGTTCATAACTTGTTAGTTTTTCAACCGTTTTATATATAGACAGCAATAACAGCATGTGCCTGAAATTTCAAGTATGAATTCACAATGAAAGTTTTGCACAAATACGGAGACAGCAACTAGCATGTATGTTTAAGAGTATCTTTGTCAGAAATGAGCATCCATCAAAGTCTCATGATCCACTCTACACATGAACCTTGAAATGCCCTGTCAGTGCACTGTCACTTCAAGGGTAAAGCTGGCGGAAACCAATATTTATCAGTCTATTGGCCCATAAATGCATCTAGGAAATAGATGCCCACCGTTGGATGGTGTACTTGCTTTAATCCAACGATGGGAAGTTACTTTCCAGGTACATTTATGGGGCAATAGACTGATAAATATTGGTTTCCAAAGCTGGCTGCTATAATCATTGCCCCGCTGGCATTGTCCTGGTCAGGGAAAATCTGGATTTTAAGTTTGACCTTTGTGCTAGGCATCTTTTTGCTATTCACAATGTATTCTACCGCCCAAAAGAACGAGGTATTGCTGGCCCTTTAGCCCACGCTAACCTTAACCAATAAAGCTGTGCAAATCATTAAACTCAATCGAGGGTGTTGTGGAGGGTGTACAGCACCAGTTTGATCAATCTAGGCGACATGTAAGCACTGTCTCTAATGACATTAACAGGGGACTCTGATATATGTGTCAAAGCTTTCGAATGGCCTAGAAGTCCAGGAGTCCAACAGGACTTGTCTGACAGTTCTACTATCCACGATCAGAATTCCCTTTTAATGGAATTCTACACACCTCTGAGACATTGCCTTGGATTGAAGCCTTCATTGCTACAACATATCCTTGATAGAGGTCTTGATTGACTTCATGACCTGTGGACTGCTCATTGATTGCTGTTGACTGCCCATTCTAACAGAAAACCTCAAATGTACATGCTAGATGCTAGTTATAACAGAAAACCTCAAATGCACATGCTAGATGCTAGTTATAACAGAAAACCTCAAATGTACATGCTAGATGCAAGTTATAATGGATGGTTGTAGAATCAAGAGTAATAACCAGTAAGTATTAAGTATTTAATGTTGTATAGGTTGAAATATATACTAAACCAATAAGCACATCTATACAAAGCCCAGAAACTCATCAGAGAAAGTGAATTTTACAAGCCCAGAAACTCATCAGAGAAAGTGAATTTTATAAGCCCAGAAACTCATCAGAAAAAGTGAATTTTACTAGCCTGGCATTAATCAGTTAGTGCCCTCTCTAGATAAAAGCAATGATTTTATGGTATGGAAGTTCTTGTGATGGAAACTAACCTGATGCTGATTGAAGTAGTGATTGTGTATGCAACGCAGACTCCGTAGAAGAATGCATATTGAACTAATGCACATAACCATGCTTTTCTTTCACCTGAGAAGAAATACAAGGAAACTAAGCATATCAGTATGATCCTTAAAACCCATTCTCCAAATAGATAGTATATAGAAGGAAAATCTGAATCAATCTCAACATGGGAAGACATATTACCGAGTTTCACTCGGACTGTCTTTCTGTAACTAGTGTTTCTCATCGGCCCAGAGACTGGATCCGGAAACTTGTAACAATCCGCAAGCAAGAAAGTGGTATATAGTGAAATAAGAGCAAAGACAACCATTATTACAGGCCCTGCAATCCATCCCAACTGAGCTACACTCCATGACAAGGATAACACTCCTGCCCCTATCACCGATGTAATTAAGTGAGCCACTGCAGTCCATACCGTGCCTGTTCACTCAAATTTCATACACACTTCAAAACCCACTAATTTTTTTTTATAGAAATCACATCATATGGTGATAATCTAGTTGAGTAACTTCGAAACCCACTAATTTCTTTTATAGAAATCACATCATATGGTGATAATCTAGTTGAGTAACTTCAAAACCCACTAATTTTTTTTTATAGAAATCACATCATATGGTGATAATCTAGTTGAGTAACTTCAAAACCCACTTTTTTTTTTTTATAGAAATCACATCATATGCTGATAATCTAGTTTAGTGTCTTCAAAACCCACAATCACATTATATGGTGATAATCTAGTTGAGTAAACACTGGTGGGACTACTTGCAAATCCATTTAAAATTCCAGAAATCAGAGTTGGTAATGAGATTGGGAAAATTGATTAAGGGATCTTTGAGTACCTGTCCGGGAGATTTCTACTGTTTCGTCCAGTTCACAGGCAGTGGATTGCGAGCCATGGTGTTTCTCCTTGTCGATCATGGCAATCTTCTTTGGCAGTGAAGCACTTTCTATACCTTGTTGATTATGGACTACTTGATTCTAAACATATGTAAATAGATTTACAGAGCTCATGGACTGAGAAAAGAAATAATAAGGCCAATATAACCAGCTAGCTGCAATTAATCCTGTAATACTAAAAACATTCATCAAAGGCATTCAATGGGTTTATGGTTGAAGATCAAATCTGTCTTCCAACACGGACCTATCGGACTGATATGCAATTCACATATGGCAATTGTGGAAATTATCACACTAAACATAATTATTCTCTCTATTAAGTCAAGCTTTAACTAAATAACTCAGTATATATTTTGTGTTTTCAATAATTTCTGAAGACAGTATCAGATTTAAGTTTTTTCACATGGCATATATGATTGACATCATGCCCAATCCTTTCAGATTAAAGTGCTGTCTCCTTTTTCATTGATGGTGGCCTTAAAAAACATATTATGTAAAAATATGCCACATAGAATGGTGCAAGCCTGTTTACTTTGTCGTATGTGTCACTTTTCCTGTAAAAGGGTTCAACCTGGATGAATATTGTATTAAATAAATCAAAATTTGGGTTTAGTACGTGATTACAATATATTTATAATTTTATAATGGATTTTTATTTCTATTATTTTAATATTTATTATTTTTTTACTATCTTATTCTAAATAACACTTAACTTTTGGAGGTGTAAATTTTCCAAAAAGTCTATAAAATGTAGTGTATAATAAATTTATTGTTAAGGAATAGTTGTGAGGGAAAGAATACTATTTTTCTCACGTCTCTAAAGTTACAATTTTATTGGCAAAATTATTTCAGCAAAATTGTTTATTCTCAACTCAACCCATAAATGAAGGTAATAGTAGAGAAGACTAGTTTGAGATTCCTAATTCAATCAATGATACTTGCCAACTTCCAATTCTTAGAGAAAGATTCATAAACAAAGTGATAGATAACCAATTGAAAATCTCCAAACACCATCAAATCTTAAATATTTGTTTCTTTAGCTAGAAAAACTTTACACTAATCCATATACCTTCACTATAATATTTATTCAATTACCTAACTCCCTAAAATATCCAATTTCAAATTTTCCACCAAATTAAAAATAACCCCTCCCCCTTATAACTATATAAGATGGCCATAAGATAATAGATGACAAGTGGTTGCATTTTAAATTCCTAATCCAGGAGTTCAAATTTTAATACTTCCACTCCAATATGCACAAGGCACCGAGCGAGAGAAAGCATGTGTGGAAGAATTTTGCATTATTAAATGAGGTCGTATGAAAAGGATATCAGATAACGAAATAGACATGTGCCAAACTGAAATGTGATGGGTGGTGCAGAGATTATATAAAGAAGTTGTTTATTAAGTTGTTTATTTAGGTAGCGGAATAATTTGGACGGTAGTTTTTTTTTAATTTGGTCAATTAAAATTCAAAAAATCAGGTAATTGGAGTGTTTGGAATTCATTTTTTATAGTGAAAATGAATTCAACACTATCAAAAAATTTTAAAACACTCAAAATACTAAAGTTTAACAACTGTAAACAAGATTCTGATAAAATCTTTACCAAATTTTTTCAAATTTTTTACCAAATTCTAAACCAAAACACTACTCTTTTGACTAAGCGTTATATAAATCACTGGTACCTGCTCAATATATTCCACAAAGTGTATATATTATATAAAATAACTGGCTACAGTATCCCACGTTATGATGGGATTCCACTAGGGCCCATAAACTGTAGAGTTTGTTTAGATTTGTTGGATCGCCCCGAAGATCTGAGGATCAAATTTCAAACCTCCAGACTGGAATTTTCATATTTGGTAAAGTTGGGGTGGCAATAATTTTCCATAAATATCAGAACGGGTATTTATGACAAGTTAGCTTTGAAGGTTTCTCATCGTATTCATGTTTAGAGAAAGCGTAATTGCTATTGAATATGACAATAAAATTTAAAATTGATTTGTACATTATTTTTTTATCTATTAATGTGTAAATAAGAAAAATAACAATAATAACAATCTAATTGTGATAGGTTGGCAGACTTACTAGGATAGCATTCATCAATTATTATATTATGAATTTAAGTTTATATTGATTCACAAATGTTTAAATCTAATAAAAAACAATTTTGAGAATAACAATAAAAATATGTCGATAATTTTGAGAATAACAATAAAGATATGTAGATTTTTTCATATAAAAGAATAATTTTTAAAATAATATTTTTCAAAAAATATTGGTGAGAAAATTTGTAAAGGTATAATGTTTAGAAAGATTAGATCTAATTAAAAATTAGCCTGTAGACTTGCAACAAAGTTTATTTAGAGCTTTCTACAATGGTTAGTGAGAATAATTACAATATTTTAACATTTTCTCTAAATCACTATTTCTAAGTGTTTCAACATTTATAACACCTAATTTTTGTCTGTGAAACTTAAATACATCTTTTTCCAATAGGCTTTGTAAAGATGTTAATTTATTGATCTTTCCATTTACAAAATGTCAAGTAGATTTCACAATTGTTTACAAGGTCTCTAATGAAATGATAAGTAGCATCAATATGGTTGCTTTTTTTTTGGTGAAAGACATGGTTCATTGATATAGCTATGAATTACTATCACAATATATCATAAGATCGCCCAACTATTGTACAACCAAGCTACTTGATAAGTTGTTGTTGTTTTTGCAACATACTCTAATCATGAGATTGCTACAATGGGTTACTGATCCAAGTGGATATTGGTGGCTACCTATTTTTGGTAGTTTTTCGAGTCTTGAACATTCAGAGTCATTTTGAGGTCATAAACACCATTTTTGGGGAAATGGGAAAACCTAAGTCAAAGACTATGTTTGTAGTCAAAAGTTTTTGTCCTTTGATAGACCTTTCTAACGGCCTATCGTGCACGCCAAATGGAGACTGTATGCCACAGTTATGACCCCTAGGAAGTTAACGTTACAAGTAACCCCATCGAGGCCCATAATCTTTTGGTGCTTCATCTCCTAGGGTTAGGTTTTTGGATTTTTATGGTTTCTCATTGTTTCTTCATTATCAAAAGGTCTCAGAGCCTCATTGTAACACAGTTCAGAAGGCATATAGCTGTCACATCTCTTCTGAGAGATAAGATACTACCATTCGAGCTAATTTGTTTCATTTTGCATGTAAACAATTTTTAGCATTTGCTTTTTATTAACTGAAGTTAAATTTAGTTGTATTTCTATGTTTTCAATTTAAATCTATATTTCATTTCGTTTCTTCATAAATCTAGATCAATGGTATCAGAGTGGTATACTCTTTCTTTATTTTTTTGTGCATGTCCCCAACGAGGTTGGGGTATAAGGAGTTGGGACTTGAACTGCTTGAACCCTTGGAAGACTGTTCTCACCGACCTTGATGATGTCTCATGGCAGAACAAAATAAGATGAAGAAGCAGGAAATCTTATCAAATTATCGCTTGAAGAAGCCCTTGAGCGATAGAGGAACGAAATTATGGATAACTTTTCCTAGATCCTTCTGTGGTTACCAATAGGCGACATGTCTTTATCCAAAAGTCACTTTGGAGGTGTCGCCCCCTTCAAGGTATAAGTTAAATTTTACATTTCTATATTTAAAGGCCAGATAGATATAAATGCTATAGATAAATGGTTAAGTCTGTTGGAAGGATATTTTTCGGTCCATGATTTTTCTGATAGACTCAGATTACATTTTTTGCACTACTCAAGGATTAGTGGGAAACGTACTGTGAGAAAAGGGCCACTGAGGATTTTTAATTGTTTTCAGTCACACCCTATTTGAACTCTTTTAAGGATGTTGTTAAGGAAAAATATTACCCTATTGGAAGCTACGAAGACAAGTATATAAAATGAACCACACTATGGCAAGAAAGGGACCAAGACATGTCATAGTTCACAAATATATTTCATACTCTGCGCACGAAGTTGGGTATCAAGGAATCTGAGCACCATCTGGTGCTCAAGTATGTTGGTTATCTACAAAAATACATCCAAACGAAGATGGAGTTCTTGGACATATCCTTGCTTGGTGCAACATATCGATATGCTACCCGAATTGAGCAAAATTTTAAACATAAGAAGTGATACTTTGGTTTTTTGAATCTGAAGCATGGAAAGTGCACCCCCAAACTGTAGCATAGAGGACAGATCCAAGGTGGAAAACCCCGAGACAGCCCATTGAAGACGCAAGCAAAAAATAACAATGGGAAGTCGAAGAAGGACACATGAAAGTGGTGTGAGTTCCACAAGAGCCCCACTCATAACACAAATGAGTGTTGCTTCAAAGCAATCATTGGTGGTCGAGATGAAAGATTTAGAGTTAGATGTAGGTTCCGACTCTAAACCAGACCCCAACAAGGCGAAACATATCATTGATGCCAAACCTAGTGCCATTGTTGCTACCTCTAAGGTCCAACATAAGGAGCCTGAAGATCCGAAGGAAGGTGAGCATATCTCCCACTCACAAATATGGCTAAATGGGGCTCTACTGCGTCTCATTGTCGACAATGGGAGTCAAAATAAAATCATCTCAACAAAAGTTGTCAAGTGATTGGACTTGTTGACAACACCACACCCACAACCATACACCATCGGGTGGCTCCACCAATGGTGAGATCTCCACGTTAGCGAATATTGTCACCTACCCTATAGAATCAAACCCTTCACGGACAAGGTATTCTGTGATGTTTCTCCCCTTTAACTTTTTGATGTTTTATTGGGTCAATCATACTTGTGGAAGCATCATGCTCTGTATAAGTCTAGACCTCATACTATTATTATTACTTTGGGTTGAAAATTGTATATGATATCAGAGGTAGCCCCCTTATTGTTATTTATTTGATCTCTGCTAAGAAATGCAGTAAGATCATCTACTGGACAGGGAAATTTATCTTCCTCCTGATTCACTCTCAAAGTAAGGGGAAGATCGCAGCCACATCCATATCCTCCACACAGGGCTCCTCTGTGCAACTAAATAAAATGGATAAGGTTGTGGAAGAGTAGTGGCAACATCTTCTCCTCACTCACAGGGGTAACTTTGCACTGTCAGGTCGAGCATTCCATCAATTTGACCCTCGATGCACCTATAACTATTGGGTCAATCTATTGCCACTCCCTTTTGGAAAACAATGAAATCAAGAAACATATCTAGGTGTTGCTACAAAAGGGCACATTATACCAAGTTACTCACTCTATGGGAGCCCAATTGTACTCATGTAGAAGAATGATGGGACCTAGAGACTTTGTATTGTTTATCGAGCCCTAAGAAAACCACAATCAGGAATAGGTACCTAATTCCATGTATTGATGACCTTCTTGATAAACTCAAGGGGGTCAAATACTTCAAAAAAATTTATTTGAAGTTCGACTATCACCAAGTTCCAATAGAACCCACGAATGTGTGGAATATTGCTTTCAAGTCCAAGGAGGGTATTTTTGAGTGGTTGGTCATGCACTTGGTTTTGAAGAATTCCCCTACAACTTTCATGAGGCTGATAGATGACATCTTGCGACCTTTCCCCAACTTGTTCGTGGTTGTATATCTTGATAATATCATCATCTTCAATAAGATATGGGAAGAGAACTTGCAACATATTCAATAGGTCCTAGATACTCTGCAGTAGTAAAAGTTATGTGCAAACTTTGAAAAATGCTCCTTTGGCATGTAAAAGGTATAATATTTGTGTTACATTATTGATGAGCAAGGTGTGCATATGGATCCAACTAAGGTCCAAGTCATTTGGGATTAATTGGCCTCGATTAGTCTCATAGAGCTTCAAAACTTCTTGGACCTTGCTAATTTCCACAACAAAATCATGTTGGGATTCGGTCATATCACTTGGCCCTTAATTCAAGTTATCAAGGGTGGAGCGAATTTTTTTAATTTTTTTTTGGGTCACAACAACATGCATTCATTGAGCAGAAACACCACCCTTGCCTCACACTAGTCCTCACATTTCTAGACCTGCAACAACCATTTGAGATTGATACATGTGCCTCCCACTATATTATTAGTGTAGTCCACACTCAACAAGGGCATATTGTAGCCTATCATAGTGAGACATTATATGATACTATTCAAAGATACCCCACCTATGAAAACGAGATGTATTCCATTGTGCACGCTTGTTGGTAGTGGAAACATTACATTCTATGGAAGGATATGATCGTCCACACATATCATTGACTTCTCCAATTTATGCATATGTGATGAAAGTTATAGGACAATCACCATCAGAAATGGTCCACATATCTGCAACAATTCCACTTCAATATTAAATATAAGAAGGGTAGCATTAATCACATTATAGATTTCCTCAACCGACTCCCAGTTGTGCATTCAACACTATTCTCAACTCTTGTGGGAACACAACTTCTAGATGGCCACAATTATACAAAAATGATTCGAAATTTTTCACCACATAGTAGATGTTGATGGGAGGAAATAAATTTCTATACTTCCACCCCTAGTATGCATTTTTTGTGCTACATAGGACACCTTTGTGTTCCTTCAAGCGAGTGTGCCAAGCTGATTTAGGAGGCAAATTATAGTCTAATAGCAAGGAACTTTGGTGTGGAGAATATAGTAGCGGTACTGCATAAGTATTTTTATTGCTCGAAACTCTGACATGATGTTTGTAAATATATCAAATTCTGCACTACATGTGCCATCACCAAGCCAACCATTAGGAAGGAAGGTCTGCACACCTCTCTGCCTACTCCTAGCCAATATTAGGAATCCATCTCCATGGACTATATGATTATAATTCCTTCTATCAATCATAGTAATGATTGTGTGTTTGTGCTCATTGATATATTTTCTAAGATGGCCATATGGGTTGCCTACAAGAAGAGTATCATGCAGAAGCCACCGCTAAGGTCTTCTTCGAATGAGTGTGGGTGAATTTTGGGATCGTACACCATCATATCAAATTGGGATAACAGGTTCCTATGTGTATGCTTGTCAAGTATCCGGTCATTTTTGGATACCAAGCTCACAAAGTCAACTACCTTCCACCCCTAGACTGATGGACAAAATGAGGTCATCAACAGGATGATAGTGTAAATACTGAGCATGTACAACTCTAAGCATCCACAAACATGGGATGAGAGTCTTACCTATGTTCACAGCTACAACAGAGCTCTCCATATCTCAACCGGTAACATCCCCTTTCACACAGGCCTAAGATTTCAACCATTGTGTCTCATTGATGTTGCAAGGCCTCTTGCAACTACACGGGAAAAATATGAATATATTCAATCCGAAGTTGATAAAGCCATCAAGTTTATTGGACGCATTCAACACATCTTCCAGCAAGTTTATGATACCTTGGATAAAGCCAATACTAAGTACAAACAACGTCATGATAAACATCGAGTACCACATAAGTTTCAAGTGGGTGACATGGTTTGGTTGCATTTGTAGAAGGAACACCTTGTAGGAGCCCATCAGAAGCTTCAACCACTTAGATACGAGCCTTACACCATCACCAAGGTTTTTGGTGACAACACTTTTGAGCTAAGTATCCCCCCATTCCTTAGCCTGCACCCAATATTCAATGTGGATTTCCTTCGTCCATACTTTCCACCATTGTTGGACACACAAGACATTGCCAAGTCGTTGACACCAACAAAGCTCAATGTCGATTGCATTGAACATGCAACAAATAATTGGATCATGAACACAGAGATTAAGAACACTTGCCACCAGAGGATCCAAATATATTAAGTTGTCAAAGATGGTCAACTACTGCACAAAGGCAAGTGGCTCACCAGGGACCAAGTTCAATAGAATTTTCCCCATATCATGGAGGCACTCAACGTAATGGGGACCACTGCTTCCTAATGGGGGAGGAATGATACAGGTGGATATTGGTGGCTAGCTTCCTATTCCACTTGGACCCCTAACATTTTTTCCTATTAGTTTCCTATTTTTTAGCACAGTTTCCTATTTCGACAGTTTATTATTTTGGCATTTTTTCAGGCCCTAAACAATGTTTTTTGAGGAAATAGGTAAATCTAAGTCAAAGACAAGATTTTCAACCAAAAGTTTTTTTCCATGAATAAACCTTTCTAACAAGCTATTGTGTGCATGAAACAAAGATCGTATGCCTCAATTATGACCTCGGGAAGTTGATGTTTTAATTGACCCCATCGGGGCCCATAAGCTTTTGGTGCTTCATCTCCTATGGTTAGGTTTTTGGATGTTTATTTTTTCTCATTGTTTCTTCATGATAAAAAATCCTAGGAACCTCATTGTAACACAATTCATGAGGCATGTAGTCATCACATCTCTTCTCATAGATAAACTACTACAGTTCAAGCTAGTTTGTTTTCATCGTGCATGTAAACAATTTTCAACACTTCTTATTTATTAATTGAAGATTAGTTTTGTTGTATTTCTGTATTTAATTTCATTCCTTCATAAATATGGATTAGCCACTTATGGATCTCCATGAAATCATAACTAAACCATGATGGAAAACATGTCTTTAGGTACTCTTCTTGGCATCCATATTATTTACAAAATCATTATTAGTATCCAACCACATAATACTTACTAGCCTTGTAATATAATATACCATATCCTATTGTTCCAACAACATATCTCAGATATATTTTTTCCAACTTACTAATATGAGTCTTTTGGAGACTCCATGAACTTGAATATCAAACTCACAGTGTACATAATGCCCGACCTAATGGTAGTAGGATATATAGGGTTGACAACCAATATCTTTAATTTAATTGGATCTATATTCGATCTCTTATCTTATTTGTTAGGATTTTTCCATGTTAAAATTAGAGTTGATGTTGGTTTCTAGTTCATCATCATGACCCTCTTTAATACATCCATGGTGTACATTTTTTAGAACATAAAAATCCTTGAATTTGATTAGATGCCTTTAATACTAATAAAATACCTCATTATTTGTAAATCAATTATTTTAAACTCTTGTTTCATGTCTGATTTAAACATGTCCATTGAAAAATTTCATGTGAATATCTTAGCATCAACATATAAACAAACAATTAAGATTGTATCTTGCTTATTCACCTTTGTATGCAACGTTGGTTCACTACTAGTTCAGAAAAGCAAATCACTCATCAAATATGAGTTAATCCTACTGTACCAAGCTATAGGAGCTTGCTTAAGCCCGTAAAGAGATTTCTTCAATTTATACACTTTATCTTCATGCCATTTTATCACATACTGGTGGTTGCTCTGCATATACTTATCCTTTAATAATATCATTTAAGAATGCCAACTTTACATCCATTTCATAAGCTTTCCATCTATTTTGAGTTGTTATGACTATGATATCTCTAATTGCATATAAGCTTGTAACTAGTGCAAAAATTTAAATGACTCATCATGATTGACTCCAATTTTTTTTGCAGAACCTTTTGCTACCAATTTTCCTTGTGCTTTTCAACTTCTCCTTTTTCATTAAACTTGGTTTTGTAAACCCATTTTACATCTATGCAATATTTACCTTCTAGTAATTCTACTAGATCCCATGTAGCATTCTTTTATATTAAGTGCTATACAAGCCTCATGTTAACCCTAAGTCCCCTTTAAGCCCTATATATTGAGTGATTACATTTATATTGTTATGTTGTTGTATAGGATGGAACCTCTCATGGTCCAATTTTATTATAGTGTACCCTTTGTCTCCTATATATATACCAAGGGGACTTAGTATTAGAAACATAAGTATTGTCTTGGATAATGTAATCATTATAAAAGGAGGTTCTCCATCAAAGAGAACTGTATTTATTGGTTTCTTATCATTTTTAATGCACAAGGTTCATAACATTTGGTATCAAAGCTGATGATCCTAGAGTTCTTCTATTTGAAACATGTCATTGTGACATTTTCACTATAACCTTTTTTCCCATGAATTTTTAGTTGGTGAAACTTCAAGAACATTGTATACAAATCTTGGTTAATATCTAGTTAAAATTTTAGATCTTGGCTTTCTATAGTTTTAGAGATATTCTCTAAGGAAGTTAGGGTTCTTGGATGCTCTTGAAATTAATCTCAAACAAGACAGTTCATAATTTTTTTGATCAACGGTTGTCATTGATGACAACTAGGCAATCATGGAACTAACCAAAAAATAATCCCCCATATTTAGCTTAATATTATTCACTTCCTTGAATAATTTATGATACGTCCATTTACAATCATTAATTGAAATTTTTGTTTATCATTAATTGAAATTGAATTTTTTTTGTAGGAGGCTTCATACTATGAAAATTGTACCACATTTAGGAAAAATCTTAGTGAACATGTGACTCAAATTTTAGATCTTAGTTTGCTATAATTTCATAATATGCTTTAAGAAAGTTTATCTCCCTTAATTCCCTTGAAATAAATTTCAAATAGGATAGTTTGACATTTTCGCAATAATTATTTATTATTATTATTATTATTATTATTATTATTATTATTTATTATTTATTTTTATTTATTTATTATTTATTTTTTTCTGTGAGGTTCGAGACAGTGAAATTTGGACCATATTAAGGGTCTATCACAAGGAACATCTAATTCAAATTTTAGAATTTGGTTCGCAATACTTTTATAGTTATACCTTGTAGAAGTTAGAGTTTGTGAACAATCCTTGAATAAATTTTAAGCACGTCATCTTGTATTTTTGTTTATATATTCTATTATGGGAATTTTCATACTGTGAAGTATTTAAGGGCTTCAAGATATATATAGAATTACCTCATGTAAAAATTTTAGAATTATGTTTGAAGAATTGTACTTATGACGTGTTATACATGTTTGTTGGTGGGAAGAGGCCATAAAATCAACAAGTTTTGGGAAAGATACCATAACTTTCACTTGCCACATCAAATTTAGTCACAATTTATGGAATTGTAAAAACACATATCAAAGTATTATAAACCAAATTTTGTGATTATGAAGGACCCAAATATCATAGACACATCAAGAAAAAACTTGGTCATTCATGACATTCTCCAAATTAAGGTTTTAGCTGTACATAAATTTACAAGTGACCTAACTATTGATTGAAGATCCAATTTTTTTTTGTTGACTAAAAGTACTATTATTATTTTCCAACATGCTCAAAGAAAGCTATACACCCATTAAATCTACTAAAGGCTCATCCTTGACTCATGAATAAAGTGAAGAATTATAATTTAGTTTATCTCACGTTAGAAGAAATTTAATGAAATGTGATGGTAGCATGTTGAAAAAGGTGATTTATCAAGCTCAAGAAAATGAAATGAGAAATGGAAAATAATATGAATGAAAATAATAAGCAATAGAAAAGAAGATGAACTAGAGTCCAAAAACAAATATTATAGAATCCCAGTCACAACAGGCCCCCGTTTGACCTAGCGCCGATCGCTGGTCCCCTTTGCTGCGCGAGGCCTTTGGCCTTCTATGGCCTCTCCGTCCACCGCCACGGAGGGCCCTCACGATCATGCCAATGCTGATGCAGGAAACCTGTCTGCTGAGGACGCATTTTCAGCCTTAATCAAATCTCTCCATCCACAGAGAACTCGTCCTGCTCTGTCCAAATTTGTTAAGAAACTAGATGGCTTGCAAGAAGTCGATCTTCCTCCTACGTTACCCCGAATGGCTGCTCTCTCCTTAGCAGAGCGGGGGCTCATCGGTCAGTTCACAGGCCTATGGCCCTCTCCAAAAACTGTTCAACGATGGATCGAAAGAAACTGGGCAGACAAAGTTCATGGCAAAATCTCCATTCGCTTCTGTGGGAAAGGTTATTACACTTTCCACTTCGAATCCAGAGTAGACAAGGATTTAATCTTCAGAAATGGGCCGTATTTCATGGACTCGCGTGGTCTATATCTGAACAAATGGACTCCAGACTTCGACCCCGAGTTGGATGTCCCTAATGCTGTTCCCGTCTGGGTTCGTCTTCCGCATCTCCCGCTCCACTGCTGGGGAGATGACTCGGTCCGAGCCATCGGCAATGATGTTGGCAAATACATTGATCGGTGTGAGCCAAAGGAAAATATGCTAGCTTGCGCGCGGATATGCGTTGAAGTTGACCTCGGCAAGGGCCTCCCAGAAGCAATCAAGCTGAAGGTGGACGATTGGACGCATATTCAGCAACTAGACTACGAACAAATCCCCTTCAAATGCAAGGTATGTCACGAGTACGACCATTTTGCCAATCGTTGTTCTAAAGTTATTAATGTTGAATCTGCTCAATCAGAAGATCAATGGGAAACTGTCAAGAAAAAGAAGACTGCCCCTGGGTTAAAAGCAACCTCTGAAGAAGCTCCTCCCAAATCCGCCCCTACCAAGCCTAATCCTCCTTCAGCTCCGCCCAAAGCCCCCTCCTCAGTTGTCCCTTCCCCCTCCTCTCCTATTGGTCGATCCATCCACCCCACCTCGGGACCTTCCTCTGACTCTCCCCTGATTTCCTCTAATCCTTTTGGCGCCCTCTCTCTCCCGGACATTGACCCCTTGACCACCCTTGAAAATGACCCTCCCATCCCTATCCCTCTCTCTCTTTCCCAATCCTCCCCCTCTCTTTCCCTTGACCCCCCTCCACCCCGAACTACTAGAAGCACCTCGAAAGAGCACGGAACCAATCAAGAATCCCAGAAAAAAGGACCTGGTAGGAAATCAAGTAAACAGCAAAGGAACGAAAATGCGCAAAAAGACATTGCCATGGGAACTCAAACTCCCATAGAAACTTATATTTTGGGGCAAAACAGCAAAGAAACAACACAAAAGGAGCAAGGGGGACGAGCATCCCTCCGAAACCCAAATACTCAATGATTAAAGTTATATCCTGGAACTGTAGGGGACTAGGGCACCCCTCAAAAATTGCTGCCCTGAAAGACCTCACAGATCATGAGAAGCCAGGAATTATAATGATTCAGGAAACAAAGCAAAGACTGCAAGATATGACAAAAATTAAAGAACAGTTCAAGCACTATGAAGGACAAATAAGTGAAGCAAGAGGAGCTTCTGGAGGTATCTTCACAATGTGGAATAAAAACATTTGGAAATGCACCTCCAACACTATCAATCCACATTGGATCAAAGTCACACTGGAAAAACATGCTGAGGACAAGCAAATAGTCATTTACAACATATACGCTCCGAACCACTTCAGAGATAAAGACCAATGCTGGGCCACACTACAAGAAGACATACAAGCTGAGGACAACAGAAATATCATAGTAGGGGGAGATTTAAATCTTATACTACACTCCAATGAAAAAAGAGGAGGCATTTTCACACATGACCCTTATAGAGCAAAGCTGGAAAACATCATGCAAGAGTGTGATTTGGTAGATATAATCCCAAAAAACAGGAGGTACACTTGGAACAATCGCAGGCTGGGCAAAGACAACATTCTGGAGCGTCTTGACAGAATTTTAGTAAATACTTCCTTCCTTTCTGAATTTTCTACTGCTCATGCTGATATACTGCCATATTCAGCCTCTGATCACTACCCCATTAGTATTGTTCTTGAAGCCCACTGTCCTTTGGGGCCTTTTCCTTTCAAATACAACTCTCTTTGGCGTAACAATTGTAATGTGGATCAGATTGTCCAAAATGCTTGGCATCAACATATTGAAGGATCACCTGGATACATTTGGGAATGCAAGTTGAAAAATACAAAATACGCCCTGAAGAGCTGGGTGAAGCAGCACTACAAAGAACCAGAAGATGTCAAAGCTGATCTAAAAAATAAATTGCAAGAAACTCATAGAAAAATCGAGGAAAATGGGCTGTCCCAAGAAGACAAAGCTTTAGAAAATGATATTTATTATCAGCTGTACCGGGTTAATAGAGAAGAAGAGAAGAAATGGAGAATTAAGTCAAGGCAGCTTTGGCTTCATGAAGGAGACAAAAACACAGCATTCTTCCATAAGCAAGCAGCTGTCCGGAAAGTTAGAAACAATGTCACCACGATCAACAATGAGGAAGGCTGCCCTCAAAAAACCCAAGAAGATATCCAGCAAACTGCCTCAGCATATTACAACAATCTCCTATCAGAGACAAAGGAAACTGAGAATTATTCCGACCTCCTGCAGCATATACCCAAAGGTATCAATGAAGAAATTAATGCAGATTTGGCTAAGGAGATCAGTGAAGAAGAAATACATGATGCTATCTGGGCTCTTCAGCCAGATAAAGCACCAGGTCTTGATGGCTTCCCCATCTGTTTCTACAAAACTTACTGGGGACTAATTAAAAAAGATCTTGTCAAAATGATAAGATGGGTCCAAAGGAAATGCAAAATTGGCGGATTCACTAATGCAACCCATCTGGCCCTCATACCCAAAGAAAATCGACCTTTGACCTTCTCTCGTTTTCGCCCAATTTCTTTGTGTAACTCTTCTTATAAAATCCTGACAAAAATCTTGGCCACGCGCCTAAAACCCATCCTCCCCAATATCATATCTGAAAATCAAGGGGGCTTTATGGCCAATAGACAAATCTCGGACTCCATTCTTCTCGTCCAAGAGGCTATTCACTCTAGTCAAATTCGAAATGAGAAAGGCTTCATCCTTAAATTAGACTCAGCCAATGCTTTCGACCGTGTCAGACATTCCTTCCTTTTTGCTGTGCTTGAAAAAATGGGATTTGCCGAATCCTTTATTAGCCTCATTAAAGCCTGCATTACAAGGCCCTGGATTTCCCCACTCCTTAATGGCAGACCAGGACCTTCATTCCAATCCTCTCGAGGCCTTAGACAAGGCTGCCCGCTCTCGCCTTACCTTTTTATTTTAATGGCTGAGTCTTTTAGTCGAGCTCTGGATTACAATCGCCGTATAGGCCTCATCACCGGGATCAAATTTGATAATGGAGTGAAGAACATCAATCATTCACAGTTTGCCGACGACACTCTTCTAATGGGGGGAGCTTCAAACATAATAGCCCGTCGCTTTAAAACTCTCCTGGACAAATACTTGAGTTACTCTGGAGGTCTGATAAATTACCTTAAGAGCTGTATTTACGGGTGGAATACCTCGGCACAAGTGCTACAAAGGATTGCACGTACTCTTGAGGTACCTTATAAGCTGAATTGGGAGCAATTTACATACTTGGGCATGCCTGTTAGTGCCGGCAAGTTGAAAGCCTCAGCCTGAGAAGTTATTATTGACAAAATGAAAAGGAAGATACAACACTGGGGCACTTCTTGGCTTAACCCTGCTGGGCGCATAATTCTTTTGAAAGCAGGCCTCTCCTCCCTGCCCTTGTACTGCTTTACTCTCTTACAAGCCCCTGCCAACCTTCAGCTTAAAATGGATACTCTCCTCCGTCACTTTCTTTGGCAAGGAGGGAGGAACGAAAAGAAAAAATATAACTTGGTAAGCTGGAAGCAGGTCACCCAACCGTGTGAGAAGGGAGGGCTGGGAATAAGATATTTTAAATCTCTTAATCTCGCCTTTGCTGGAAAGCTGGTTTGGAGACTCATAACTGGAAAGAATGCATGGTGGAAATCTGTTCTTGAAAAAAAGTACCTCAGCCACCCCAGGCACCAGCTCTTGGATCATGAGCTCCCCAACAAAGCATGCTCTAAAATCTGGAGAATGTGCAAGAAAGCTATAACTTTTCTTGACCAACACACTTCCAAAGTGCCCAAAGGAGGCAACTATATAAGAATTGGAGAAGACAAAATCATGGGGCAACAGCCCATAAGCCACCAACCTGATACTCAACAGATTCTAGCTCTATTCAACAGTGAAGGTATTCATACTCTGGACCAGATCTCTCATTGGGAAGCCCACTCCCACACCTGGAAAGGTTGGAGTTTTCCTCATATACCAGCAGATGCATAAAACAGTTTCAATAACCTAAAAATTCATCTTCATGGTTTAGCGCCCTCCAAACGCTACCTTGCTGATGATTTCCGATGGGATCCTTCAGGCACTACCTACACCATCAAGGCTGCTTATCATCAGATCTGCATCAACGAAAATCCCATGGCAACCTGGGCACTCTCGAGGCTTGTTTGGAAAGCAGAAACTCTCCCAAAAATAAAATTCTTCTTATGGATCCTCTTAAAAGGGAAAGCCCTCACTGCTGAGAACCTCAGAAAGCGCGGAATAAATGGACCTTCTCGCTGTCCAAACTGCCAAAATGCAGAAGAGACAACCCAGCATCTATTTATAGACTGCCCTTTTGCCTCAGCCTGCTGGAAGGAAGCCTACCGGAGTCACAATCCACCCTGGGAGCCTGGCACAAGTATTTCTGAAGCGATAAATATATGGAAAAAGAGCTACCCTTGGGGAAGAAGAGCTAACAATATAGCTAGAAGGGTATGGAATGCCCTGCCCTGCACTCTTCTCTGGAACATCTGGCTAGCAAGAAACAGAATGATCTTCAAAGGCATAGAAACAAATGTTAGAAAGCTCTACAATAAAGCCTGGAATCTCAACCTGGAAACTCTCAACACAAAATGTCATGGGAATATGAAGGTACTGGACCTAACAGTTGAAGAACGTAACTACATAAGGCATATTTTGGACAGAAGCAGCATAGAACAAACAAGAAGTGAATCCAAAAGCAGAGACAGTCCCAGGTGTAGCTGGAAAATCAGGATGACAGATGCAGAATTTGCTCGGTGGCTTAGGAACAACAATTCTCACTATCTATTTTTCGATGGAGCCTCCAAATCCAACCCAGGAGTGGCTGGGGCTGGAGGTCTCATCTGCAACGGTAATGGAGTTGTGTTTTCTGAATTTGAATGGGGCCTGGGCAAAGCCTCAAACAACAGGGCTGAAGCTTTCGCCCTCTATCAAGGTTTGCTTCAGCTGCAGAAGCTTGGCATTTCCAAAGCCACTGTAATTGGGGACTCTGCCATCATAATTGGCTTGATGGTAAGCAACAAAACTCCCCAAAATCTGAGTTTGCAGCACATTATGGAGCGATGCCACACTATCGACCAGCAATTGAGAGGTAACTTCTACCACCATGTTTTCCGATCTCACAACAAATCTGCAGACAAACTGGCAAACAATGCCTGCTCTCTTCCGATAGGTAACCTACGGTGCAATGGCACTGATAAATTCTCCTTCTTGCCATGATTAGCCACTATCCTCATGACAGACCTACCCCACAACAGTTTTCTGTTAGTGGCTCTCGCAGCCCTTTGCCCTGCCTCCTTGCGAAGAATAAAACCGTTGCTATCCACTCAATGGTTTCGATTCCCACTGTATTAACTCATTCAGCGCCATACTCTGACTTTTACTGGCCCCCCTCTCCAAATCCCATAAAGAATTGCGCTCTCAGCATCTTCAAAATCTCGTGTTCTCTCAAGCACTCTTCCACCCCTGCTGCCCTCTTTTTATCTCCGTATTTCAGATTCCAAGACAAGATATACGGTCCAGCGAGCCACACCTAGGCGTGCCCAAACGCAGTGCTCGCTGTACCTTATTTTCAATCATTTCAAATACCTTCGTCTTGCTCGGTTCAGCCTCAGCGGTGATCGCTGTGTGCCATCGTTAATGAAAATCCCCAGGAGTTGCAGAGAACAATGTTATCTCTCGCTAATAAAGGCGGCCAAAACGAACAATCGTTAAAAGTTAAAAACAATGCAAAACCTCGCTATCTCTTAAATGCGCTCGTCGTAGCCACACAAACATCGTCGCTGACCCTCCAGGAGCATATTAATGAGGGGATTGGGCCGAAATCGTATGAAGAAATGTTGGCGCTCCATACTCCAACACCTTCGTAACTCGAGACCTCGTTCGCTTTTTCTTTTTTAATATAAACCAACATCCGATTGTGAAAAAAAAAAAAATAGAAAAGAAGATGAACTAAAATAACGAAGCAATACAAAAATCCATGAATTTCATGGAAAACACTCTCTTGGAGAGGCTTATTAAAAGGGATGTTTAGATCCAAGGAAATAAAGAAAACAAGGACAACCATTGTGTTAAAACACAATCACCCATGGGAAATATTTTATCACAACTGAGGAGCGCAAATATTAAATCATAGAACCATAATCTTGAATTTTCAATCTAAGATCCACATCATCAAGGCATCAAGATAGCACCAAGAAACTACTACATTATGAAGTTCGATATGAGGAAGCTTGATGGTAATAATCTTATAACATGCACACTTCATATGGAGCAATAATTTGATCTAAACCAATTGGCAGCTTTACAAAAGGAAAATATAACATCCATGGTTTTAGAATAAGACCAACATGTATGATATCAATGGCTTTGTGAAAGGAAAAAGGATTCAATTATATCTTGGTCAATTTTTATAGAGGAATTTCTAGCACATTATGGGGATATTAAGATCAATACATTGTTTGGTCAATTAGTAGATCTTCGAGAAAAAATTCTTGTCATAGAGCACATTCAACAATTCCAAAAGTTGAGTCTCAAGGTAAATAATATTTAAGAGGAAAACGTTCTAGACCTATTTATGGGAACTTTAAAGGAAAACATTCAACATGGAGTGTGTCTCTTTAAACCTAAACCTCTAGAGCATGTTTTCAATTTGGAAAGGAAAGTCGAAAGTAAAAATATGGCCACTAGAAAATCAATCACTAATAGATACATATAAAATCATGCTCCCTCTCCTAAACCAAAAATGTAGACCCCTCAACAAATAGATGAAAGAAGATCAAAGGGACTATGTTTTCAACTGTGAGAACAAGTATAATAAGGGACATAAGTGTAGTGAGAAGAAATTATTCTACCTAGATTGCGACGATCAAGAAGTGGAAACTTCATAAGGTCTAGAGCTAGAAGAGACTACTCCAATAATAAATTGTCATGTATTGGTCGATATCAGTACTCCAAAACCCCTCAATATAGAAGGATATATCAAAAAACAAAAGGTAATAGTATTGATTGATTCAGGTAGTACCCATAGCTAGTTCATCAATTACAAATTGGAAAAATTCTTAATTTCTTTGTATATCAAACAAAAAAATTTCAATTAATGATTGTAAATGGACGTATCATAAATTATTCAAGGAAGTGAATAATATTAAGCTAAATATGGGGGAGCATTTTTTGGATAGTTCCATGATTGCAATCCAAATGGGTTGTTCTAATGTTGTATTAAGGGTCCAATTGTTGCAATCATTAGGAATATTGGTCCTTAATTTTTAATATCTTTTCATAAGATTTATCTTAGAAGGAAATGAAATTGATCTTAAAGGTATCCAAGGGAAACCAAATAAGGTGATAAGCTTTAATAACAAGACAAAATTTCTACAAAAGGGACTCCAAGGTGGAATTGCACAGTTGTGTTCACTAGATGTTCAAACATCTATATCCTCCTCTCCACTGGATCTGCAAAAGTTATCAACAATCATTATAAGGTATTTGGAGAGATGTTTGAGGGTATTATTCCTACCTGAGATCATGATCATGCTATTCATTTGCAACCTAGAAGTGTTCAACCTAACATTAGGCCTTACATGTATTTGCATGCACATAAGGGTGAGATTGAGCATATGGTTCAAGAAATGTTAGAGGTAGGCATTGTTGTAGGGGCATCTTAGGCCTATGTAAGCCATGATACATAATACATTAAGTAAATGTGAGTAACACTTGGTAAATGTATAAGGTAAAGTGAATGGTTGGTTGAGAGCGAGTACAACCACTCCAACCACATCTCTTTTGCATAAATACACATTAAGACTAATAGAAACTTGCTTGGAGTTCCTTCCAAAATTTTGTTATTCTTTGTATATGTGTGTTCACGTTGGTGCTAAGATGTAGCATATTTTTATGCATTATAAGTTAGGATTATAACATCTGGTTTTTTTTCCTTCTTCATTTGTCTGGGTGGCAACAACAATGAAAGAGGGATTGGGTTGAACCTTCAAGAAGAAAAAAATAGTGAGGATTAATCTACAATAAGTTTAAAAAGATGAAAATTGAATCTTTGTTCAACAAGTTGTTTCCCAAGAAAAGTTTGTATCCTTGATAATTATTCATGAACTTTAAGGCTCATGGACGAGAAAAGTTACAACCTACAAGCTATCAATGAAATTTTGGTTGAAAAAATTATTCTAGAAACATGTCAATGAACCAAAGCGTTGGAAGAGATTAGTTGTCTAATGACTAGAAAAATTGAAGAGTACCAACTACTAAGATGGAAGAGCACGGATTACTAGGATGGATCATTGAATAATCTATTATGTAAGGATTTCCCATTATCACACAAGATGTCAACATCGACTATTCTAGATATTGTCATGTTGCAGGTTGTTGATTATTTACATCGTGGAATCCTCTTTCTCCTTTTTGCATCGACCTTGTATTCTTCTCCAAAGACCAAAATAAAGATGGTAGAGTAGTGAATTTTTACCTCCTTTAATATCTTTGCCTTATTTTTGCACATACCTCGTTTGGATTGAGAGGGGGTAATGGTGACAATTTGAACCTTAAAGGATCATTGCAACTTGGAAGGCCAAAACAGAATGCTATCTGCACCAAAAAATTATTTTTGGCATTTATTATATTCAATTAACAGAAGTCAACGTGTACTTTTTTAAATTTGTTAAGTCGACTTATGAGGGGAATGTTTAATGATATTAGAAGTAGTCCAGAGAGAGTCGAGCTAGTTGAAAATAGTCCATATTGTTGGGTTAATTAGTTGATTCAATTTACAAAAATATTCAATTCGATCGATTCGGACGTGAAGCTCGACAATATAACATGCCTGGACATGATGCAAAGTTGATCATTAAAATGATTTTTTTTTAAATATTGATGTTGTTGAACCGAAAAAAACTAGTATATTTTGGTCCCTTAATAGGATTGTTCAACTAAATGTGTATCAATGGAGAAAAAAATTTGCAAGATATATCTAGTTGCAAACAAAAAATTCAATTTATTCTCATATCAATTGTCACATTTCTAAATTGAAAAATTCATATTGAATCTCTTGTTCATGATTAGATTACACTTGAATGCTATAGACTCGACTTCAGGGCTTGTCATTTGCATCATCTACTCATCTAGCCAACGGGTGATTGGAATGCAAGTCTCCATAATACATTCATGGTCATATTCTATCATCTTCCATCTCCTTGGTTCACTTTCCTTCACTTTTATTTCTGTGAGACTAGTCTGAGTTGTTATGACTAAATGGTTGTATTGACAAGATATATATCTAGGCATAAAATCTCTATAAATAATCTGACCACCCTATTTTCATACCTTTTCAAAAAAATGATCCATCACAACCATGTCACCAATTTGGTTTATGAATTTTCCATATTCATACGATCACACCAACATGCTTTTTACATGTGTGCATCACACCAAATAGTAAGTCATGTTATGTTTATTTCCTAGGGGAAAGTGACAACAAAGACATTGTATGTAACCAAAATATAAAACATTAATTGGTTATACATTTGAGATTTCAATTTATAGATGCAACCATTAATGATGGATTCCACATATATGTTTTCCCTTACAACATCAAAGACTCGATCATGATCAAGTGAAATGAAAACTTAAGTCAACATGCATCTCTTTCCACGCCGGAATTGGACAAGGTCCCTTTGGATTAAGAGAGAAATATTTCCATCCTTTCACGTACCCGTGTTTTTCACATTGATCAAGTCTAAATCCATTTGCACCAATGAAAAACTCACAAAAACATGTGAATTTTCTTGTCTTAATGAAAAATATTTCCCCCATGCCTTTACTCTGCACTGAGTGTAATTACCTTGTGCCTTTTATAGTATCCCAATACCAAGGAATATATCTATTTACATCGTCAAGTTCAACATTCTAGAAGAACCTTCACACATGCTTAATTTGTTCGTGACCTTCTTGCCCTAAATGGAATCTGCACCATATGACCACCTCTACTGATGATTTGAGTCGATCTGCATCATGGCTCATTTGGAACCTCCTAAGTGTTGAAGATTGTAACTAGGTTCAATCTTCATAAATTATATTTATTGTACTTATCAAAATAATTAAAGAAAAAGAATCTATATTATCATTTGAAATTTATTTTATTATTAAATGAATTATTAAAGCATGGATTTCATGCTTGGGTCATATTTAGATTAAGGTCCCCATCGTGGAATTCTATCTTAGTCATTATAGATTTATATTAACTCATCTTGGGCTTTTGAATCATGTAATTAGGTTTATTTTTTAGTCAAAAATGGTTTAGATCCCCTCTGCATCAAGTTGGATTTAAGGAGATCAATTTGGCCTCAAAGGGACAAATTTGAACTCACTTGAAGCCTATAAAATAAAGGAGGTCGAATTCATCTGGAGTATCACTTCTTAAGCCAGTTTGATAGCTACTGCATCAAGGGAAAAAGTGTGAAGTGGAAGGAAGAGGCAGAAAAGAGTGTGAGTTCGGTCTAGAATAAAGAGGAAGAAAAAATTGAAATTTTGGTGGTGAAATCTATGCATTTCATGCCCTCTCTTGGGAGATTGAAGTCTTCTAGTGTTTGATGATGTTGCTGCTGAATCTACTACCTAGTTGAAGTTGTTGGAGGAAAAGTTTTTGTTATTCCTAGGTCGAAGATCTGGAAGGCTAACTTGGTGTGGATGGAAAGTTTGGCTCATGTCTAGGGTGAAGAGTCTCAAAGAATTCTATTGAAAGGAAGAATTATCTTCACTGGTTTTTCTACTCGAGGGGGGGTTTGCCCTGGCATAGTGTTTATATCTTGTGTCTCTTATTTTTTTTATCTTCATACACACATAATATGGTAATTTATTGATGAAAGATAATATAATAAGAATTAAAAGAAGCCAACAAACTCACAAGTAATTATCAAGATCAAAGAATCAAATCCTAGTATAACTACTTTGATTCTTCAACATGGTTTTAGAGCTAAGGTTAGGAAGAATTGAAGATAACTTTGTTTGAATGGATTCTCCCTCCTTGATGGAATACATAAGGATGGGTATCAACACTACTGGAAGCTAGATCAAGAATTTCATCCATTGCTTATTCATCAAAATCAAAATTCAAGGATTTTTGGCTGCCCTTAAAGGATCTCTCCATGATGACAATGCATGGATCATTTATAGTGGAGCATCAAGGAACATGACAGGATAAAGTAAACAGTTGCATACACTATCAAGGGAATCATCTTCTCTTGAAGTGGAATTAGGTGACAACAAAAGCTATGATGTGAAAGGCCTAGGATCAACCTTGTTGGAATTATAAAGTGGATCAAAGTTGCACCTCAACAACATACTATATGTTCTAGGTTTGAAAAAAAATGCTTTCTATTTCTTGTTTAGAAGATAAAGGAGAAATAATTTCTTTTATTGATGGAAGCATATTGGTATGGGGCAAAGACTCCATCATTGACAAAGCTAGAGTTATTGTAGTTCTTGAAGTAAGTTTGTATAGGGTTACTAAACAATCTCCTCAAGCTTTAGTTCATATGGAAATTAGTCTTATTGAGTTATGGCATAGAAGATATGGTCATCTAAACTACATGCTTACTACCACTCTTAACCAATTGGTTAATGGAATCCCAAATATAAAGGAAGTTCATGAAGGTTTGTGCAAGGGATGCTCTTTGGGAAATCATACAAGAAATCCATTTCCAAATAGTGAATCTAGGTCCAAAGAAATTATAGGCCTTATTCACTCTGATGTGTGTGGGCCCACGTCTGATAAATCTCTTGGAGTTCATATTTATTATGTGACATTCATAGATGATCATTCTAGAAAGACATGGATCTATCTTCTCAAGAAAAAAGAATAAGTATTTGAGAAATTCAAGGATTTTCGAGTTGTAGTGGAAAACCTCACCGAAAGAAAGATAAAGACTCTAAGATCCGACAATGGTGGGGAATATACTTACAAGGAACTAATTGCATATTGTAAGGAAGTAGGAATTAAGAGGAAGCTCATTGTTACCTACTCTCCCAAACAAAATGGAGTTGGTGAAATAAATAATAGGTCTATTGAAGAAGGAATTAATACAATGCTCCTTGACCAAGACCTACCAAAATTCTTATGGGGAGAAGAAGCCATGACATTCGTGTATATCCAAAATAGAATTCCCCATAGAAGTCTCAAGAACACAACTCCCGAAGAAGCATTTACACAAAATAAGCCAAGTGTGGATCTCCTCTGAATATTTGGAAGCCCTACATATATCCATGTTCCAAAATATAAGCAAAATAAGTTGGAATATACTAGAATAAAAGGAATATTTGTTGGATATATTCTCTCCTCAAAGTCATATATAATATACATCAAAGAAAGAAGGAAAATAAAAGTAAGCAGAGATGGCATTTGATGAGAGCCAAACCTACAAAAAGTCCAAAGATATTCACATAGGCTCTGATGACAAATAATATCCTATATTCGAAGAAAAATAACCACACCATGAAGACCCTATTAAAAATCAAGAAGAGGAAGAAGGATCAAGAGAGGCTATTCAGGCTGTGATCATCCTGACCATAAGGAAAAGCCCAAATTGGTTAAATTATACACTACAAGATGTCGAAGGACATGAAGCTCCAATAGGAATGTTCAGGGAAAGTAAAATACCAAAGAGATACTTTAGCTATGTTGCATATATGACGAAGCTAATTCAAGTTAAATCATCTACATTCGAAGAGGTTGTTCAACAAGATGTCTGGAAGAAGGCGATGTAGGAAGAATACCAATCCATTATGAAGAATGGGGTTTGGGAAATCGTTCCTAGACCTAGTGACAAATCAGTTGTCACATGCAAATGGATCTACAAAATCAAGCATGTCGTTGATGGAAGCATAGACAAGTACAAAGCAAGGTTCATTGCAAGGGGCTTCTCTCAAAAGGAAGGAATATATTATGAATAAACCTTTGCACCTACAGCAAGGTATACTACCATTAGATATTTGGTTTAATTGACTACTACAATGGGTTGGAATATCCATCAAATGGATGTGAAGACTGCATTTCTAAATGGGACCATTGATGAGGATGTATACATCGAACAACCCAAAGGTTTCGAAGTATAGCAGGGACTCTCACTTCTCCAAACTCAATAAAGCCCTATATGGCTTGAAGAAAACTCCTAGGGCATGGTACATGATAATGTATGCATATCTCCTAAGAAATGGGTTCGTGAAGGGTACTACTGATCCAAATATCTACATCAAGGTCGTGAATAATGAGCATGTCATTATTCTACTATATGTGGATGATCTATTCATCATTGGTGTGGAGAAAATAATTGAAGAATGTAAGAAGATGTTGGAAGCTGAATTTGAGATGAAGGATCTAGGACTCGTGCATTACTACCTAGGTCTTGAAGTATGGCATAAACCCAGGGAAATATACTTGGGGAAAGGAAAGCACATCATCAAGATGTTGTAGAAATTTGTAATGATGGACTCCAAGCCCATGCCTACTCTTATGATCACCAAACTCAATAAGTTACAAGGTTTTGACTCAAGTCTCGTGGATCCTACCTCCTGTCGATAGTTGGTGGGCTCTCGAATGTATCTTGTAACACTATGCCAGATATATGCTATGCAGTCAACACCCTTAGTCAATTCCAAGTAGAACCTCATCATGAACATTGGATAGTTTCCAAACACATATTAAGATATCTTCATGGTACTATACACCATTTCCTAAATTACAAGAGTAAGGAAGTCAATCTAATTGGCTTCTCAGATTCTGACTGGGGTGGCAGTGAGTCTGATGGAATATGTACTACCAGTGGATGCTTTATTCTGGGGTCTGCTATGGTATCATCGATGAGTAGAAATCAAGCTACCATTTTCCTAAGTAGTGCTGAAGCTAAATATGTAGTTGCATGTGAAGTAGAAAATGAGGTTGTATGGTTGAGGAAGCTTCTGACATATTTTTTCGAGATTTATATAAGTGCTACTATAATCAATTGTGATAATAAAAGTTTCATTTAGATGACTGGAGATCCCATGTTTCATTATAAGATGAAGCACATCAACCATAAGTTCCACTTCATTAGGAAAATGGTATAGGATGGGGTCATAAAGTTGGAGTATGTCTCGAAAAATGAACAAGTAGCATAGATATTGACGAAGGATCTTCCTAATAAGAAGTTTGAGTATTTAAGAGACAATCTTGGTCTAGTAAACATTTCTAACTGTGTTGATGATAATGTTTTGGAAGAGATATGTTGAGGCTTTGCGAGTGAAGCATTGTCTGAAAAGAAATTGGGTTGGCACTTTATGTTGATGTATGGTAGGGAGGGTGGCATCTGGTGGATGTGCACTAGTTCCCTAGGTTGGTGGTTAGTAAGTAAGCCTGATGGTACCTATAGAGGTTGAAATATTTATTCTACCTTAGTCACAATTGAATAGATTGCATTGGTTAGGAATATATTCCATGGCATTGTGGTTCCTAAATTTCTTCATATTTTATGATCTGAAAATGGTGTGGATAACTTGTATGGAGTTCAAGAACCTACCTCTCAGTTTTAATTAAAATAATCTAGCTTGAACTTGACGTTTTGCGGAATTTTGGCTTGAAAGTGGTGTATGTTTTTTTACTGTTTATGTGTCTTAAGTTTATTTTTTCTTGCTGTAATTTAACATGTATAACAGCAACATAATTCAGCAATAAAAACATTAAACACAACAGCAATATAATATAGGAGTTCACTCGAAATCTCGTGGGCTACATCTCCTTTGAGTCTTGTCAACTAGACTCGACTCTTTGGGATTAAAGTAATGGTTATTTTACAAGTTTCATGCTTAACACCAATGAATAAAAAAATGATTCAAAGGGCTGAGAATACAATTTAACATCCCTCTAATGGCTGTCCAAATTCTGCAAACAGCTTTAGGCTCATGTTAACACTTTTACTTCTGTGGGTGCACTAAGCTTCTATGAGCTTCTAAATGGAACAAACTCCCTCAGAATTCTGTATAAATCACTGAAAACACTACTGTTGTATCCAAAAAACATTAGACACCAAATTTCAACTGGAAAATTGCTTAAATCAAGCACATCATCCCCAAAATAGGCTATCCTCCACGGTTTGCCCAAGGCTGCCCAAAAATTCTCATCAACTTCTCGATCCAAATAAGTTATTAAAATTTTCTGAAACCACTTCCATTGGTTCCAAAATGTCTAAAATAGCCAAGTTCGACTATTTTTTCATTAGAAACGACCTCTGGCTGCTCTGGTTTCGCCTCCATACACTGTCAGCACCCCCTGGCATTAGGGTCAAAGAAAACCTCTTTGCTGAGTTTTTGAGCTCTATAAGTTATCCAAACTTTCTGAAACCTCTATCATTATATTCAGAATCAAATTTTTAGTCAATAATGGCCATTGGTTCACTGCAAATGGTCTAGCTCCCCTGGCTAGGCCCTACACTGCTGCTGGAAAAAGTAGGAAAAAATGGCCTCTGGAACTGAAATGAAGCTTTTCGGCTTTCTAATGCTCTATACAAGCTCTAAAAACCATTTCATTGGATTCAAAACATCTGAATTATCCAATTTAGCCTATTGGAACTCTGTAAAAGGACTCTAACTCCCTTGGTTAGGCCTCAAACTAAATTTGTCTCATGGTGGCCCGAATGGCTCCTTCATCTTCCCTGAAGAAAAATATTCGTAAGATCACCTCCATTCGACCTAAAACCTATCCCAAAGTCTTCAGAAGGTCAAAACGACCCAAAATTAACCAAAATTTCATCCAATTTGGTTCAATAATGAGAGAGTTATGACCAAAACAAATTTGCCCCAATTTCCTCCACTAAATGTGGGGCAACTGCCAGTTAACTCCACTAAAAGTGGAAGTCCGCCTAAATTTGCGAGCGCCTCCAGAATCTTCGCCATATTAAAATCCACTTAACTGAAGCTTAATTAAATATTAAACCTAATATTATGCTCCTTAAGCTCTCTTGACATTAAGCTCCCACACTGGTCATACGATGATGTTCCATGGGAGGAGGGCTAGCCCCTCCGTGCTTCGTCGAACCCACTCGCCATTCAAAGTGCAATAACTTCTTCATACGGTATCTGTTTTTCCAATAGTTTGCAGCAACAGAATTAGGAAGACGAGACCTATGCAACCATGTTGGTTTCAACCCAATCCTGTAACTTTTAAATTTTTAGCTAATCCTTAGGTCCTTGATCCAGTTCTGATCACACCTCCCAAATGAGAAGCTTTTGGACCCCAAAATCTCTCTTGGACTATTGAAACTGATATGTACAACAAATGAGAGTACTACACCCTCTTCTCTTCAGCCTCCAAACACTTGTCTTGCATGGCTAGTGGCTTTTAACCGCAACTAGAAAGCAATTCACACTTCCCTTCCTCGATGTACTTATCCTCCTGTCAAGAGCTGCCTTTCTTGCACTCACTTAGAAAATTTCTGGTGAGAAATTTGCAGAAGGAATCTGAACATCACTCCTTGATCAATGATCCAAGGTGGCTCAAACATAAGTCGTGCAACATGCGACATCAACAAGAAGTTGTCATAAAATGTGCTATACAATTGACAGAAAATCAATGTAAAAAGTGTGCAACACAATCGACACAAGTCGACAAACATGTGCAACACAATCGATGCAAGTCGATAAAAAACATGATACATCTTGACAACCACATGTGCATGTATCAATGTACAATGAACCCATTTACATTTCGTTATTTACACATACAACTTCCATGCACATGTACACCTTCAACTCTTCCTTTCAAGTACCAACAAGTACATAATCCCAAAAACATGTGGGTGACTATAAGAGCTGAACTAAAAGATATTGCTGCAATATAAGTGAGTATCATACTCATATTTTACACCTCCACGGCGAAATTTTTCAACAACAAAGAAATTCCTTCAACTGAACTGCATTTATATGCAATCTTGCATCAAACTTTTCAATAGAAATACATGCATACAACCGGAATGTGCATATGTACAAAGGAGTATTTCTTATTGTGTTAAGAATTCCATCCACTTCTCACCAAGCCACCTCCATGGCGACTTTTTCTGCTGCAACTCTTCCTCATGTGAATCTTCCATTTTCACATCAATAATGGAATCCTTGGTTCTACTTGCGCCAATATTTCTGTCCTCTTGCTGCATGTGCTTTGGATGACTAGTTGGATGCAAAGTCCAACAATGGGAGACAAAATGTCCCCTCTTTTGGAAAATTGTGCAAAACTCATGCACCTTCTTTGAAAGTTGTCTTTGCCTCATCTGCTTCCTGTATGCTTTCTTCCTCATCCAGCGTCTCGAAACAACATGGTTAAATCCACCACAATATGTACAACAAATATTTCTTCCATTTAAACATGTAAAAATTTCATGCCTTGCAGAAACACAATCAAATTGATCATGAGAAGATTTATACCTCTTGTTCTGTTTTGAATGTTCATCCTTTTTTCCTTCTTGAGGAGATGAACTAGTAGAGGCTACAACTTTCATTTGCAGACTAACATCACCGTTCTTGTCTTGAAAACTGTTTGAACTTGCATGCTCGCCATAAACTGCATGTCTACCCTCTTCTTGCTGCAACAAAGGCTTAAAGAAATGGCAATCATCTTTGAAACAAATTTGACATATTTGCATCTTAGAACTTGGAATAAAAGTTCTCTTTGAAATAGCCTCACATGCCTTCATGGCTTTGGAGTCTTCGCCATTAAATTGCACATAACCAAGACCAAGATTCTTGGGTCGCTCATCAACCAAAACAGGTTCAACCATGCCTAGTGCATGCTTGCCTAATCCTTTGCCTTCATATCCCATTTTAATCATTAACTTGGACCCTATACCTCTTGTAATTTTTTCGAAAGAACCAACACATCTTTCTAATGAGGAAACTGAAGAAAAGTTAGAATGGATTACCTTTTCCTCGTGCATTTTCTTGGTCAAAGCCTCTTGGGCTTGATGGAGTTGCCTCTCCATATCATGCAATCTTTAAATAATTTCTTCCTTCTCTTCCCTCATGGCAAACAACTGTTCACAAAGTTCAGTACTTTCTCATTTATCCTCAAACAAAATATGCACCATGTCCTTCAATATAATAAAGTCATGCTTCATATCATCATCAAAGAATCTTGTGAAGGAGGAAACTTCACTTGTAGCAGTTGTCATTATTATGTCAATGAACAAAAGGAACTTCAACAAATTTCTCAAAGATTTCAAAACAAATGACAAGCTTTCTAATCAAATGGATGTAAAGACAAACTCTTATTCAAGCAGCCAAACAAAAAACAAACTCCAAGAGCTTCTTAACAAACAATCGTTAAGAGGGTTTGTTCCAAAATTGACCTTGAGGTCCCTTGGGGTAAGGAAGATGCCTTCATGCCTTTTCTTCCTTTTTGTCCTCTCCAAGACTTAGCTAATCAGTAGCTATCCCCAAATACCAAGCAAATTCTAACAACAATCAGTTTGCAAACAGTAAAACAGTCATTCTTTTACACTGTTTAAACACCTTTCAAGCTATATAATCAAGCAACCAAATGCTTTGTAAAGAAAGCAACTATGCTCTGATACCAACCTGATCTGAAAATGGTGTGGATAACTTGTATGGATTTCAAGAACCTACAACTCAGTTTTAATTAAAATGATCTAGCTTGAACTTGATGTTTTGCGGAATTTTGGCTTGAAAGTGGTGTATGTTTTTTATACTGTTTATGTGTCTTACGTTTATTTGTTCTTGTTATAATTTTACATGTATAACAGCAACTTAATTCAGCAATAAAAAAATTAAACACAACAACAATATAATATAGGAGTTCACTCGAAATCTCATGGGCTACGTATCCTTTGAGTCTTGTCAACTAGACTCGACTCTTTGGGATTAAAGTAATGGTTCTTTTACAAGTTTCATGCTTAACACCAATGAATACAAAAATTATTCAAAGGGATGAGAATACCATTTAACATCCCTCTAATGGCTGTCCAAATTTTGCAAACAGCTTTAGGCTCCTGTTAACACTTTTCCTTCTGTCAGTGCACTAAGCTTCTTCGAGCTTCTAAATGGAAAAAAACTCCCTTGGAATTCTGATTAAATCACTGAAACCACTATTTTTTTATCCAACAAACATCATTCACCAAATTTCAACAGAAAATTTGCTTAAATCAAGCACAACATCCCCAAAATAGGCTATCCTCCACGGTTTTCCCAGGGTTGCCCAAAAATTCCCATCAACTTCTCGAGCTGAAGAAGTTATTAAAATGTTCTGAAACGAATTCCATTGATTCCAAAATGTCTAAAATAGCCAAGTTCGACTATTTTTTCATTAGAAACGGCCTCCGGCTGCTCTGGTTTCGCCTCCATACACTGTCGGCACCCCCTGGCACTAGGGTCAAAGAAAAACTCTCTGCTGAGTTTTCAACCTCTAGAAGTTATCCAAAATTTTTGAAACCTCTGTTATTAGATTTAGAATCAAATTTTTAGTTAATAATGACCACTGGTTCGCTGCAAATGGTCTCTAGCTCCCTTGGCTAAGCCCTACACTGCTGCTGGCAAAAGTAAACAAAAATGGCCTCTGGAACTTAAATGAAGATTTTCAGCTTTCTAATGCTCTTTACAGGCTCTGCAAACCATTTCATCAGATTCAAAACATCTGAATTATCCAATTTAGCCTATTGGAACTCTGGAAAAGAACTCTAACTCCCCTGGTTAGGCCTCAAATTGAATTTGTCTCATGGTGGCCCTGATGGCTCCTTCATCTTCCCTGAAGCAAAAGGTTCTTAAGATCACCTCCATTCAACGTGAAACCTATCCCAAATTCTTTGGAAGGTTGCAGAGACCCAAAATTGACCAAAATTTCATCCAATTTGGTTCAATAATTAGAGAGTTATAACCAAAACAAATTTGCCCCAATTTCCTCCATTAAATGTGGGGCAACTGCCAGTTAACTCCACTAAAAGTGGAAGTTCGCCTAAATTTGGGAGCGCCTCCAGAATCTCCACCATATTAAACTCCATTTAACTGAAGCTTAATTAAATATTAAACCTAATATTAGGCTCCTTAAGCACTCTTGACATTAAGCTCCCACACTGGTCATATGATGAGGTTCCATGGGAGGAGGGCTGGCCCCTCCGTGCTCCACCAGACCCACTTGGCATTCAAAGTGCAATAACTTCTTCATACGGTGTCTATTTTTCGAACCGTTCGCGGCGCCAGAATCAAGAGGACGAGGCCTATAAAACCATCTTAGTTTCAACTCAATCCCGTAACTTTGAATTTTGAGCTAATCCTTAGGTCCTTGATCCAGTTATGATCAGTTTCACATAGTTTGAGATCTTCCTATTGTATATTATGAATACCTCCCTAGTTAAGAGGGAGTGTTGAATATTGTAACTAGGTCTAGTCTTCATAAATTATATTTATTGTACTTATCAAAATAATTAAAGAAAAAGAATTTATATTATCATTTTAAATTTATTTTATTATTAAATGAATTATTAAAGCATGTGTTTCATGCTTGGGTCATATTTAGATTAAGGTCCCCATTGTGGACTTCTAGGTTAGTCATTACATATTTATATTATCTCATCATGGGCTTTTGAATCATGTAATTAGGTTTATTTTTTAGTCAAAATTGGTTTAAAGCCCCTCCACATCAAGTTGGCCTTGAGGAGATCAAGTCAGCCTGAAAGGGACAAATTCAAACTCACCTAAAGCCTATATAATCAAGGAGATCAAATTCATTTAGAGCATCACTTCTTAAGCCAGTTTGATATATACTGCATCAAGGGAAAAAGAGCAAAGTGGATGGAAGAGGCTGAAAAGAGTGCGAGTGGGGTCTAGAAGCAAGAGGAAGAAAAAATAAAAAATTTGGTGGTGGAATCTTTGCATTTCGTACCCTCTCTTGGGAGATCGAAGTCTTTTTTTTTTTTTTTTTTTTTTTGCTACTGAATCTGTTTCCTAGTCGAAGTTCCTGGAGGACAAGTTGTTGTTGCTGCTGGGTCGAATATCTGGAAGGTTGACTTTGTGTGGAGGGAAAGTTTGGCTCATGTCTAGGGTGAAGAGTCTCAAAGAGTATTATTGAAAGGAAGAATTATCTTGAATTATTTTTCCCCTTGAGGGTGGTTTTTCCCTGGCATAGTGCCTATATCTTGTGTCTCTTATTTTTTGATCTTCATACACACATAATATGGTAATTTCTTGATGAAAGGTAATATAGTAAAGGAGTAAAAGAAGTCAATACACTCACAAGTAATTATCAAGATAGAAGAATCAAACCATAATATAACTTCTTTGATTCTTAAACACTAAGTGATCAGTTTACATAATCACCTACACCATCATGCTCACCCTGTCCATGTATTTTTTCAAAAAAGCTCCAAGTATGCTGAATATTTCTTTCCTTGTGTATCCAACTCAACCAATAAAAAATGTGTGTTGACTTGAACTATCCTACACAACCATATGACCAAAGCCATTTCTTTCTAAATGCTATGTCATTCATTTTTAATGATTCATAAATTAAGCAAAATCAGCGTTGCACAAACAATGTGACATGCTCATGATCATCATTGATGTAGACGTGATACTCCTTAATAACATCATGTGGCTTGTATACCTACCATAAACATTAAATTGTGTATGTCTACACATAACATGTTTGAATATGGGTAATAGTACTCACTTTGTATCTCTGTATGAGAAAAAAATGTGTAATTCTCGGCAAATTCTACCATTGATAAGATTGTGCCTGACAAGAATACCTTGCGAGAATGATTAAATTCAGAAGCTTGCCACTTGGACCTGTGCGAGTATTTGACATATTTATCGACCTAGTTCTAAAAATTCCCCATGAATTCTAAAAGGAATATCATCCTCAATATATTTGATCCTCCTAGGTGCCATAGTTGAAGAATATGGTTGAATTACCATGACATACTCATATCACTTCCATGTAACCATGACATCTGACATCCCAGACTAGTTGGGATCAATAGGAAATTTCCTATGGAAAAATATCAAATCACCACATTTAGTGCATCTTCTCCCACCTATACATATTTTCTTATTAAACGACTCTTTTGGGTCCCTTCTGCATAATACGAATGAAACAAAATTGTGCACTATGGGAGGAGGAGGCTCACTATGTCAGTTCTTCTTGTAAAATTCCCAAAATTTTTGTAATGAAGTTGGAATTTAACATTATATCGACAACAACACATGTCATGGATTGTATTAGGCCTAATAAACCATGGGTTTAATTTCTGAAACATGCTTATGGATATCTTGACATGGGGATTTCTTTGTTAAAATTCCTCGAACAATGCAACTTCTCTCATTTCTACAAAGTGCTTAGCATCATCTACATACTCACCTCTAGATATATGATGTTGCACGTCTTGTTTATTCTTTGGTATAACGCAAGAATGGATCTCCAAAAACTCTACCACAAGTGGTATGTTTCATGTTGTATTGTATCGATAGAGTTTCTTGGTGATAATAGCCCAACAATAAGCTTCTTTATTTTCATTTACTTGAACCCTGAATTTTGTATGCTTGTACAATTTTTTTCTTGAGACATGGATCAATTTCGACATTGCTGCCAAAATTTGTTTTCTTGATGTACTTGGTGCAACAATAATAGTTGTAATTTCCCTATGAGCAACTCGAACATTGGGTTTTCTTGATTTTCCAAACTTAGAGAATTCCTTTGATATATATTTAGTGGCGTTCACATATGTCTTCCTGCTTTTAGCATCTTCGATACCCAAAAGTGTTGTGGAATGCTTTCGTTTCTTATGTTTGATAAATGTATGTAGTAACTGAGCTTGTGTAACAACTGAATGTTTCTCAAAATACTATTGAATGATGTTGCTGACTTGCTCTCTAAAAATGTGATCAAGGATAGGCTCCCCAAGGTTCTATCTTGTGCTTGCATCCAAATTTTCTGCAAACCTTGCATCCTTTTCCAAACCACTACAACTCCCTGTTATCCTATCAACTTGAGAGGGCACAACCCATTCTTTTGGCTATTGATCAACTTGATATGGCACATTTTGTTCCTCTATTGGTTGGCCAACTTGATAGGACACCTCTTGTTTCTCATGCGGTTGATGGAATTCCATCTTTGCATAGTGGAATACAAAATATAAAAGTGAGTAAGAATTGTGCCAACAACACAATAATTTTTGCAACTAGATTGTAATTTCTCTTGTATGATTGTTCAAAGAATAAATATTCATAATTGGATATATTATTATTAAAATATCTCTAAGAGACTAAATTAAATTTCCCCCAACTCCTTGGTTTCTATTACCAATAGACTTGACTAGCATTGTGGAATTAGCCCTTTAACTCATTAAGGAATGTAAACTTCAAGGCTATTAAAAGTATCTACAAACAAATAACCAAACGAACTTCTTGTCTATCCTTTTGATTAACTTACAAATTTATTTGTACATAATATCTTTGGAATCCATATATAATATAATTTTTTTTAGTTTAGACTAAATAATCCACAAAATTTAGAATTCAATAATAGAAAAATGAGACAAAGAATTACCTATATTTGCATCAATTGGTTTAATTGGATCATCTTCTTGTTTTTTTTAGATCTCAATCTTGTTTTCCTTTGCCTCATCCTTTCTTAAGTAATTTTCATACTTCCTCTTGGTTTGGCACTAGGGCCCCTCTTCAATAATGACTCCTCTAATTTCCCATGTTGTTTGTTTTCAATCTTTGAATTGTAGTAGAGCTAATATGAAATAGAAGTGCATTTTTTCAAATTATAACCCAATTTCAATTACATATAGCTCACTTTTGTTGTCAACCACATGAAGTTTAATTCACCTTATAGAAATTGAGGAAAATGTTGCCAATTTTGTTGTTATTTCCTTCAATCTCCGTCGTTGTCTCTGTAATTTCTGCATTTCATGTATTTTTTCTATAAACAGTATATTGTGTTTTTTTTTTTGGGGGGGGCGTAAAAAGGAGCTTGATCGAGCTATAGATTGATTAAGATATTTATTACATAAATATCCAACAACCATATTAATTTATGTTGTCAGAAAGGGAGCTCAATCGATCTCTTGGTTACACATACAAAAAGTTTGCACCGTGTTACAGTAACAATGTCAATGAATACTCAATTGGTGGAAATTTATGAGTAACAACACTTGATTGAGCTTCTAGCTATTCCAACATAAATTCCAGCACCACATTACGATAACATTGTTAATTAATATGTGGTTGGTGTGAATTCATGATTAAACGAGCTCGATCAAGCTCCTAGTTACACCAACAAAATTTCAACGTTGTGTTACGTCAATGAATATGTGGTTGGTGGGAGTTCATAATTAAATGAGCTTGATCAAGGTATATCTCGATCAAGTTCCTTTGTGCAAAATATTATGTGGAATCCTACTCGGAAAGGTGCTCGAGAAAAAAGGGGGCTCGATTGAGAGTTTCCTCAATTGAGGTCATGTTTAAATGTTTTTGGCAAGATTACAATGTAAAACAATGACTTGATGATTTTAAGTGATTCAAATTGATTATCTAGGCCATCTAAATATTATGAGAAATGTTCCCATCACAAAGTGGAACTATGACTTTCAACATAATTCCTACCAAATTTAAGTCAAATTTTACTTATAGAAAAGAGACGAGATGATATAATACCTCTAAGATATATTTCAATTAAAATCATTGGGTAGAAACCTTGTCATTGGGGAAAGTGTCGTATTCTCAAGGTTGGGGTATCTTTGTAGCCTTTATCCACAGCTTGGAGGGAAATCTACTACTAGTCCACCTATTCATAATCGAGCCCCAAAACCTCATGGAATTAATATGAAATTTTAGAACAAACGAGGAAATTATTAAGGGAAATAAATCTTATATTTTCTCCCTTAGTCCAAAATTCAAATAATTTGAGCAATAATACATGAAACATTTCATAGAATTCATGAACACTCTACTACAATAATCAATAGGTGGCCATTTTGGATACAAAGTGTAATCTTCTTGCTCATATGGTGGAATCGATGAATAAAGAAGATCTTTGTTTGTTATGTCCCAAAATAAAAATCTTATGAATTTGATTTTAGGGTAGAGTCTCCATATTAGTTGAAATGAATGAATTTGCAATAAATTTTCAACTATAGCGGTCATCTATTATTGGCGAAAGTGTCGTATTCTTGAAGTTGGCATATCTTTGTAGCCTTTGTGCATAGTTTAGAGGATAGTTTGGTACCATTCTTCCTACTTATAATGGGGGCCCAAGACCTCATGAAATTAAGATGAGTTTTAAAAATCCGTGAGGAAATGGTCTAGGGAAAGAGAGCTTTTAGTTTCTCCTTTATTTCAAAATTTAGGGAATTCAAGTATTAATGCATGACATAATTCATAGAATTCATGAACACTCTCTTGCACGTCAAGCAATAGGTGGAAATTTTGGATACAAAGTGTCATATTCGCAGGCATATGGGGGAATCAATGAATAAAGAAGCTCTGTCAATGTCATCTAATCAATGAATCTTAGCACAATGGAACAGTGGCAATGTGAACACAATGGAATAGATCATTGAATCCATGGACATTATAGAATAAGATCCAAGAAGCAATAATATTGGACTTGATGAAGTTGCAAATCATTGTTCCTTTTAGTAAATGCTTTGTAATGAAATTGGTATTGTAATAATATTTTCACAATCTATAGCAATAGACATTTTCTGAAAATTTTATTAAAGATCGTGAATAAATTATGTATAATAACTTGGCAAACTTGTTAATTATATAATTTCATTAATGTAACCATTTTAATAATATAAAATTTTAAATTCATATTTTAAAACAAAATATTATTAATATATAACTTTGTTAAATTACGAATATTAAAAAATATTAATCTAAAATTATAATTTTAACAAAAGTTGTTTAAACTAATTCCAAACTAATAAAATTCTAAAAGGTGAAAAGGATAAATTTCTCACATTTCTCAAATAATACTAATAAGTCTTATAAACATATTATTTAATTTTCTTATAAAAATGAAATTTACTTATAAATATTTATTAAAATAGTAATTTATAACTATATAAATAGGAATAATTTATAGTTTAATATAATATAATAATAATAATCTTTTTTTTTTAAGTTTATAGTTAAGTCATATCTCAGTTGGTGCATAAGACCTTTTTATTTGTGAAATAAAGGATCCACTTCTATAGAGTATATGTTATCAACTATTAGGTCCACTTAAGCTAATGTTAAAAGCTATTTGTAAGCATGTAACCTTCATGTGAATAGTATAAGATTATATCTTACTTGTAAATACTATTTAAGTTAGAAGTACTTTTTGGTTTAAGAGTATAAATTAAAATTGCTTTTGATTAATTACAAAATTATTTTCATTAAAAGTACCTAAATAAATTAATAATAAAAAACCTAAAAACCTCTGATAAAAGTGGAGGTCTACCCTTTATAAATCAAGTATAAATCAATTGGAATAGTTAGATTTTCTCTACACATGATGATGTAACTATAACTCATGGTCTTCAATAAATATTAAAATAAATCCTTAGGGTTTTCTTTATGTTTTGCTATTAATACTTAATTCTAATCAACATTTAACGATTGTGACAATATTCAATGTCGGATGTAACATCAAACCCTAAAATTGGTTTTATTACCGCATGAAATAATTACCTTTCTTAATCTAATCTAACTTAATGTTACAATAAAACCTCAAACATCACAACTCCCAACCATTCAAATGTCTTCATAAATTAGAAAGATCAAATTCATAGTGGCGCAGTTTGATGTCATTTTTTGGTTTTTTTGGGTTGAGAACAAGAAAAAAAAATGGTAATGTTTCATTTTTTAAATTATTTTTTTAATATAAATTTTGAAATTTATATTTCTTCTATTTTTAACTAAATACAAGATGAAATATCAAATACATTTAAGAAATAAAAATAAAAAATGATTTTATTAAACTATCATGTTTAAACCTATTACATTCATAAACCATTGACATTGTTGCAAAGAAACTTGTTTATTTGTTTCGCTGAATTAATGTGATCATGATTCATGTAAGATCTGAAACAGGAAAAGTTTGAAGGGATCTGGATCACTATAATGTTCCGTTTAACATTTTTTCACAATGATTTTCAAATATAATTATAACACATGCATTTATGACAAAAACACTTGAACACCAAATTAACCACAATATGGAACACAAATTAATCTAGAAATTGAAGCCACTTATTTAATTTATAATTTTTCTCTAAAAATGAAGGCAGATACCATGGACAAACACCGTGGATCAATACCATGATAAATACCACGAGTAAATACCATCCATATTGACCAAATGAAAAAAAAGGAATATTACAAATCCTCCCGCCTCAAGATTGCTTTCCCTAAGGAAATTCACATTTGTCTACCAATTGGATTATCCACATCAGTAGAGTACCAATACCAGGGTCCCATATGAATGATTGAACCATCACAAAATGCCATGGTATCACCTAATTAAGGATAGATCTCTCAATGTTTGGATCCCACATCAACCTCTGAATCAACCGTTCACCAGCAGATCCATTAGCGTGTGAGCCGCCACCTAGATCCCAATCCAATTGGTGACTTAACTCGTCATCAACAGATCTACTTGGATCCCAATGCCACCAAACTTCTTGGCCCTGCACCTTCACTCTAATTGTATTATGTCCCTAACTAAGAATGTCCTCCCAAGAATCATCTCATCAATCAGATACCAACTCATAAATCCTTGTGTGTACATACTCATATGATGAACAATCCTACCATGTTGAAGTTGCGCTACTTTGATTCTAATTGGGATGCTCCTAAGTTGGCGAATCTTTGCTCAGTCTTGGCCCACTTGTAAAACCCATATGGAGGGCTCCCATAAGGTCCATATGGAAAAAATGCCCCTTTTCCTCCAATGCACAAAACCGTGTTGATAGAGTTGCACAAAGGCGTGCTCTATTGATGTATCCATAAAGAGAGCTACTCTATGACTCCCAAGTATATTCCTCTTGCTGACTTGTGAGGGACTTGAGTTGTTCCTCAATACTAGACAACTTGGTTACTGAATTTGCACATACCCCTATGAACTCCTCAATCTTCCTGTTCTCTTGTAAGACAGTGCCTTAGACTATCCGGATTCCCTACATCAACATCATAAGATTTATCTTGAAATTCTTAATCTTTTCCTGGAAGTCATCTCCAGGAAATTCGGGTGCCCTGCTGAATGTCTCAATATATGTCAACATCGGATGCCCAACTATCATAGCTCCAACTTGAGCCTTTGACCAGCTCTCTGGAAATGGCTCATCTGTCATGCTATGTTTTACATGTTCCTCTTTATGTGCATTCCCATAATGATGATTTTCTAATATTGGCTCCTTACTCAAGTCTATATGAATGCCTTCTCCCTACCCTTCTCCTCCTATGGAAACAATTTGTTGTTCATCCTCCCCCTTAAATCCATGCTCTCCTAATTTCTCATCATGTATGTCGTACCCAAGTTGGTTCATCACTACTAACTCACCTTGCAAGTCTCCCTGCATGTCTTTCCCTTGATTTTTTGTGCTCACGAAGATATTCTTTTACTCAGGTGAACTCTTATTTGACTGCTCGTATCCTCCATGGATGTTCTCTTGCAAATCAATGGACTCAACTATAGTATATGAATCCTCATTTGAATGGTTGGAAGGAGTCTCCTCATGTTTTGTTCATGTTATCTCCTTCATGACACATGAGCATGAGTGGTTAAGTGCCCAGGGTCCCTTGCATGCAAAGCATAGACCTTTCCTCCTTAGTTCATTCTTGTTGTTTCCACCAAAAATTGTTAGTCCCTCCTTGGTCAACTCCTTTCTGAGCAGTTTTATGTTTTGTTTTACCAGTCCCTCAGCTAGTTAATAGGAGATAGTTGATACAATTAGCTCCTTCCTCAAAACGACGAACAATTTCGATCTCAATTATTTTCAAATGGCCTTATCTTCTCCTAATATCAGGGACATTATCTCTTGCATGTATGTTTTGACATAGTCTCAATGAGATGTTGTAATGTTGGTGAAAAATTATTGGAGCATCTGAAGGATTAAGTCATTACACTCTAGATCCAACATAAGTATATCAAACCTGAATTTTTCCTAGAAGTATTCTACCATCAATTGAAAAATCCTTCTCATGATTTCATCGTTGTAGGGTGGTAGCGACACTTTAAGGCTAGGATTTTACTAAGACAAGAGGTTACTATGAGTCTAACATTTTCACAAGAATGTTCCAAAAACCTACGTTGTATCAAAGCAAGCATGGATGGATTATCGCCCAATTTCCTGCTTTCCAATATGATTTCTCTATTAAGCATAGATCCATGTCTAATGCGTCCAACTCTAGGAGGACATATTCTGACTTTGTACCTTGCAATCTAGATCCAAATTAAAAAATACACTTACTTTTTACATCATCCTTCCAGATATGATTTGACTACTGAAGGATAGCATGGAACTTCCGAAAGAAAGGATTGTTGTTCCGCTCTTTCTTCTGATCTATAAATTGTTTATGTTTTTAATCCACAAAACCATTACAAACCATAAAACCAACTAATGTATTACTATCTTTATTCATGTCGCATTTCCAAAAGGAAAGTGATGGCATAATGGATTGGCACCAATGGATCTCAATACTTAGCCTTCCTTCTCTCTTTTCTTTAATAAAATCAATTTACCTTCTTTGAGAAATTGATCTATACTAGGCTTGAATTTTCCTACAAAAATGTAGAAATATTGTCTTCTAAAAATAATAAACCCTTGATTGATGATGTAGCAATTAAAATCTTGAAGAAATGTTAAGCACATCAAAGTCCTTCTAATTATTAACCCTTGTACTCTCCACTAACAAACAACGACCATTTAATACCGTAACCACGAATCCATAACAACAAATAGTGTTGGACAATGTGTACCAGAAATTGAGTTCAACACACAGACGTGAAATTTGCAAGCCTTTGATTCAGAGTTGATCTGAAAATGATTACTAGTTTTTGTTGTGTTAATATCAATTTCAGATTTAAATAAACTTTGCTTTGGTTTGCTTATCTATTAAGAGTTTATCCATGAGCGTGTGATTGTCTAATCATTAAACTCGGTGAAATTTAGTGTTTTTCATGAAGTCAAATTCATAGAAACTAATAGCTGAACAACAAGAAATAAGTACACAGCAAGCACAAATAACAGAGCTCAATACACAAGTTTTTGATTAAGGAGTTCACCCCTCGTGGGCTACATCTCCTTGGTCCAACTTCATAGTGTGGGCCTTTGTATTAGCTTCAAATGTGAAAAATTCTTGTTTATAGTCTCCATTTCCTCTGCAACCTGCTCCAATGGCTCCAAAACCTCAAAAATCTACCAGAAATGACTCTTCTTGAGCTCATTTTGGTTGAAAATTTCATGATTTATGGCAGAAATAAGTTTTCCTAGTATTTCTCCTCTAAAACTGGAGTTTTGCCAGTTAACATGGCTAATTTTGGCAAACCAGCCTAAAAAGGCGCCTCCAGTATTTCTGTTGTTGTATTAAACTGCACTTAATTTTAAGATAAGCACACTTTAATGATAATTATCACAAATCGCGTTTTAGAAAATAATCACGAATTAATTAAAACTTAATCTGGGTTATTACAATGTTTTAGCGCTAATACAGTTTAAATATATCTTTGTCGGTCGGTTCTTTAGCTCCTGGTCTCTGTCGTTGAACACATGGGAGGGGTTGGCCCCCTTTAGACCCCGAAACTCTAGTGCATTAACATTCAAATGGTAGTGGAAAACATAGGGTTAAGACCCATGGTAGAGGAGAGGTGGTAAAGAGTTGTGTTGGCATGGGTGAGGTCGTGGGTTCGACCCTGACCCCACCACATAATTTTTTTTCGAAAATTTTTAATGGTTCCACCATATAGTTTGGCTTGCCACCAAAGTAACCTCTTGCCAATTATATATAGAGCTTCTCCACATTTAGTTGACTTCACCGAATGGTAATGTATAAACAATAGGTTAAAATATATGTGTTTCAATATATATAATTCCACCATCGTATACCCAACTTTGTAATATAGCTGTGATATATATATATATATGCCCAATTCGACCATAGTGCTAACCTGCCACCTTGCCATGGGGGGGGGGGTACGTGGCATGCCATGTGGCCCTTCCCCATTGGCTCAAAAATCCTCCATATAATAAAAATAATGTGACATTAAAATAAAATTTCCAACTCAAGAAATGGAGGAAAAATTCAACTTCCCATAGCAACCTTGGAAAATATGAAGATGAAACTTTTCACAGTTTCACTGGATGAAACTGGAGAATATACCCTGTGAAGCTGACTGGACTTGCCACATCATCCTTGTACCTATTCTGCTCATTTTTTTACTTGTTTGGGAAAATGAATAGCAGGCCATAATTCCCTCATACGAACTCGAAATTTGATGAAACGATTTGCGTTGGAATCCTAGAGACAAGCTCTATCCAGGTGTTTAGGTTTGAATAATTTCTGAGCACTTTCAATTTTGAGCTAAATACTGAGCCTTAGATCATTCCTTCCCACTAGAAGCCTTTTGGACCCCAAAAGATACTATAAATTGTTCAACAAGTGAGGGTACAACTCCCTCACTCTTCCAATCTCCAACCATTTGGCCTTTGAAGGATTTTGACCCTTGAGTCCCACTCTAAGGTATTCAACATTCCCTCTTCTTGAAGTTCTGATTCTTCTGTCAAGTATGAGATCTTGCTGAAGTTAATCAAGATATTCTGGCGAGAAATCATCTATTGATGGAAGCTGAACATGCTCTCCTTGATAATCAATCAAAGGAGGCTCAAACAATCTCAAATTCTCAACATTAATGACAGAATAAATTTGCATATAAGGAGGCAAATCAAGCTCGAATGCATTTGTACCAATCTTTTCCAGAATTTTAAATGGACCATAACGATTGGTTTGAGCTTTTTGCCTTCCCCTTGCAAGCTTTCTTTGCTTATGTACAACCAAACTTCTTGGAATTTGTGATCAACCCCGTGTTTATCATGCCTTGCCTTGTAGCTTCTTTGACTCTTTTCAAGTTGCTCTTGCACGGTGTGATGTATCAACTAAATTTTCTCAATGAACTTCCTTGCCTTATCGATGTCACTATGACCATCTATAGCGACACCTTTATCAAATATGAATTCCAATGGCGATCTTGAAAAATAACCATAACATGCCTCAAATGGCAATGTGTTTGTGGAAGAATGTTTTGCCTTGTTGTATGCATGTTGAATGTAGTGTAACTGTTCATCCCACAACTTGGGATTATTGCCGCAATAACCTCTAAGAAGATGAATAACAGTTATATTCACCACCTATGTTTGACCATCTGTTTGCAGATGAAATTCTGTACTCTTCTTCAACTTTGTGTCCATCATGTCCCATAATTTTGACCAAACATTCCCAACAAATCGAGAATCTCGATCACTTGCAATAGAAGTAGGAAGACCAAAATGGAGCCAAACATTTTGAAAGAAAATATTAGTGGTTTGTTCAACTGTAATGGTTTTATTACATGACATCAAAATACACATTTTGCTGAACCTATCTACCACAACATACAAATAATCATGACCTTTCCCTGACATAGGCAGATCGCCTACAAAATCCATTGAGATACTCTCCCAAGGATGTGAAGGAAACGAAAGTGGAGTGTACAATCCAAGCTTCCTATTGCTAGGCTTACTTGTTGCACATAAATAACATCCTCTAATAAAACGAGAAACATTATAAATCATGTGTGGCCAATAGCAATACCTTTGGATATTCGCTATTGTCTTGCCTACACCGAAATGTTCTGCAATCAATGATGTGTGTGCCTTGCTTATGAAACTGTTTCTTTCTCCCTGTGGAATACATAACTTTCCCAAGTGATACAACAAACTATTATGCACATGATAATATAACTCTTCATTTTGGTTTCCTTGACTCAAACTCTCATACACATCTTGCAAATCACTATCATTTGCATATTGTTCAATGTAACTTTCATGCATAATGGAACTGTGTTTGAGTATAATAGATGAATTTACAATAGGCCTAGAGAGAATATCAACTACCTTATTGTAGATTCCCCTTTTGTACCTGATAACCAAATGAATTTTTTGTAGAAAACCCATCCATCTAAAATTTCTTGATTGCTGCAACTTTGACTATGATTGTAAGTACTGCAATGGCTGATGGTCCGTATGGATAATGGTCTCTTTCCCCATCAAGTAATGCTTCCATTTTTTTACATTTTTTCCCAATGCATATAACTCTTTATCATAGGTGGGATATTTAGTTATAGCTCCATTTAAAATTTCACATTGAAACGAGATAGGCTTACCATGTTGCATGAGCACTGCTCCCATAGCATAATTACTTGCATCTGTTTGGATCTCAAATGGTTGTCTAAGATTCGAAAGTGCTAAAACCGGTGCTGAAATTATATTTTTCTTCAAAGCATCAAATTCTCTTTGCTATACATCTCCCCAATGGAAGTCTTTCTTCACACTTGTCAATGCATGTAACGAAGCTGCAATGGAAGAAAAAATAGCAATAAATTTCCTCCAATACTGCGTTGCCCCTAAAAATCTTCTTACCTCTGTAACTGTATTGGGCTTGGGCTAATTCAGAATGACCTCTACTTTGGAAGGATCGATCTTCAACTCACCTCCTCCAACAACGTGTCCCAAATACACCAATGAAGTCTTACCAAACTTGCACTTTGACATCTTTAAAAATAATTTCTCTTTTTTCAAGACATCAAGTACCTTGTTCACATGCATGACATGTTCTTCTCTTGACTTGTTGAATATGAGTATGTCATATAAGTAAAAAATGACAAAGTCATCTAGAAATGGTCTAAGTACATCATTCATGGCTCTGATGAAAGTAGTTGGTGCATTTGTTAAGCCAAATGGCATAACTAACCACATACAATCCTTGTCTAGTTTTGAAAGCAGTTTTCCAAATGTCCTCTTCAGCTATTCTAACTTATGATAACCACTTCATAAGTCTAACTTAGTGAAATAATTTGCATGCTTTAACTGATCAAGCAAATCATCAATGCATGGGAGTGGGTGGCGATTCTTTACCATGATTTTATTCAATGCACGAAAATCGATACACATGTGCCAAGTCTTGTCCTTCTTTAGAACCAAAATTATTGGTGAACCACATGGCGAAGTATATGGGCGTATGATACCTTTGTTCAGAAATTCTTGGATTTTATTCTTGATTTCCAAACTCTCGATAATTGACATGTGATACATACTAATGTTTCGAAGTGGAACATCTTGATACAGCTGAATCTCATGCTGAATTCCCCTCTTGGGTGGTAACCCCTTTGGTTCTTGGAACATCTCACCATGATGACTTACCACATCAAACAAATCAGATTTCAATTTGTCATCACACCCATCAAAATATTCATAGTCAAAATCATCCTTTTTCTTGATCATGAGAAGCACAAAATTTTTACTTGCATTTACTAGCCTCTTCATTTGCCCTGCATTAACTAAAGAAATGTTCAGTTTCTTACAATGAGCTCTCACAATATACTCCACCCCATCCTTGAGCAAATGATATTTTTTCTCATGGCGATAAAACACCGCTTTCCTATCATACAAATATGGACTTCCCAAGATAATCCCGGAAATGTCAAGTGGAACCACATCTAACTCGACTTCATCAACAAAGTTTGCAGTAATAGTTTATCTAAATATGCATTTCCTTGTAATTTTTAAAATGGCATTCTTAACTATCCAACCCAAAGGGTATGGTTTATGATGTGGTATAGTTTCAAGGTTAAGCCTTTTAACTAATTCTTCTAAAATCGAGTTTTCTTTTGACCCTGTACATCAATATTTGTATGATTAGAAATCACTCTAACATGGAACAATTATATCCTTGTGTCTTCATTTGGAGTGTTGTTGTGACTGTTTGAGGAACTAGAAATTGCTATGGCTTCCTTTCCTTTGTTAACCAGGGCGACTATCTTGGTTTCATCTCCTGAATCGGATCCAAGATCTTGTTGTGTAGTGGTAGTTGTCTTTTGTTTCCCTTTTTTATTTAGTTTCTTTGGCCTTAATTCGGGATGTAGTTTCCAACAATGGGCTTCGTCATGCCCCTCTTTGGAACAATGTTTGCATGTAGTTTTCTCCCCTTATTTCTTGATACTTGCATTCTTCTTTCCCTTCCATTTTCCTCCCTTCTCTTTTCCCTTACCCTTGAATGGCTTCTTCTTACTACCCTCTTCAGGAATGTTTTTTCCCCTTGCTTATAAATGTGTGGCTTGCACACATACTTCATCTAAGTTACTTGGGTTAAACATAAGGATAATATGTTTCAAGTAGGAACGTAAACCTCTTATATATTTCAAGAGTGTATCTTGCGAATTCAAGTTTAATCCTAGCAACAAATTCCTCTTTCTAAACTCCTGAGTGTACTCTTAAACAGTTTGGCCTTTGAGTTGCCTAATGTTTGCCAACTCATAGTTTATTTTTGCGTATAGGCTAATGGATAAAATTTTCTTTTAATAGAAGAAATGAATTCAACCCAAGAAATGGAAATCTTACCATGGATTTACATTTCCTCTTGTGTCTTTTCCTCCCACCAAACTAGTGCTTCTCCTTCTAGCCTTAATGAAGCCAACTGGATCTTTATGTCGTCTTCTTGTAAATTCTGAATTATGCAATATACTTCTAGTTGACGAATCCAATTTTCTAACTTCTCTACATTAACCTCTCCATTGTATATGGGAAGTTCAAACTTGAGGTCCAACTTGAGTAATGGAGTCTTTCCTTTTGGGATATTGGAATGAGTGTGGGTATGATTTTTTGTGGTGGATGTGGAAGATTAAGATGTTGATGAGGATGAGAAAGATGAGAATAGTGGAGATGGAGGTGGCTTTCCTCCGCTACCCTTTGAACTCTTCTCTTCATCCTTATTACTGTTTGAAGATCCTTCTCCATGTGGGAACTTAGAACATGCTCCTACTCTTTCTGCCATGAAAGCTCCATACATGATTTTAACCATTCTTTACATCTCTTTAAACTCTCTCTAAACATCCTCTTCTTTAGAATGTTCATAAGCCATAGGCTCGTTAGTATGAATCTTTTATCGAAAAACATCCCACTTAGCTATGCATATCAAATATCCCTAACATCAATTATGGCTGCCAACATTCTTCTAAATCATGAAGCCATTGATCCAAATAAAGCTGCACAAATCCAGATCTATGCATAAAAAGACATTAAACAGTAAAAATGAAATGTTGCTCCATGCATCCAATAGATAAGACAAGAACAATATGTTTGAAAGAATTTTTATATTAAAGGGGCACCTGAGAGGAAAACAAGAAAGGTGTTTCCAATTTTCCTCAATGGGATGGGTTCTTGAAAGTCCTCAGCATTTCAGATCTAAAATTTCTCTCTCTTGTTGGTGTAGAAAACCCAGACAAACATAGAACTCAAAGGGAGCTCACAAAGCAAATGATGGAGAATGTGACAATGATAATGGCTCAAAGTCAGACCAAGAGTATAGATCCAGAGTGATCTAATATGCAAATGAAAGGTGACAAATGAATGGGAAAACCCTTCTATTTATAACAAAATATTAGGGCAGTCTAGAACTTGGTGCATGAATAAAATATTATTAACAAAATTCTAGAACCACCTTTTAGGAATATTTTATTATATTTGTTGGAGGGGAAAGGATTTTTGACTTGGGTCAATTCCTTTATTTATAAATAATAAATAAATAAATGGTTTATTTATTATTTTAAGGAAATGGTGTAAATATAATTAAATAAATAATGATTTATTTAATTATTTATAAATGATTTGGTCAAATTTAACTAGGAATATTATTTAAATAAGGATTAAATAACTTATTCCTAGGAAATAATCAAGTAAATAAGGATTTATTTGATTTATTTCCTTGTTTTGGGTTAAATATGACTAGGAACAATAATTAAATTGATGTTTAAATAATTATTCCTCGAGAAAATATAAACAAATATGGGTTTGTTTATTATTTCATTTTGGGGTTTTCATAAACAACTTAATAAAGGTGTTTTACTAAGGTATTTCACATAGTGAAAGCCATTTTACTTAGGGTAAAATTGGTCTTACATGGTGTACTTGGGTCCATCTAATGACAACAGGTTAGATGACCAAAAAATGGTGTAACTACCTCTTCAATCACTTCAACCTCTTGTGCAATTTGTACCTCTTCATTCTCAACTGATGGAGATGGAATTTGAGGTGCTTTAGGTGCTACTTTGAGTGGTCCCTTGGGTGAGGATGATGCTTTCTCAACCCTCTTCCTTATTGTCCTAATCTCAGGACTAGTTACCAATATCTTCCCTTCTCTTCTCTGCAATCTCAACCTTGTAAGCATCACAAAAATTGCAACTATTAAAACCCTTCAAGCAAAACAAGCAAGCAACCTTGTGCTCTGATACCAACTTTATCTGAAAATGATTGTTAGTTTTTGTTGTGCTAATATCAGTTTTAGATTTAAATAAACTTTGCTTTGGTTTTCTTATCCATTAAGAGTTTATCCATGAGCATGTGATTGTCTAATCATTAAACTTGGTGAAATTTAGTGTTTTTCATGAAGTCAAAATCATAGAAACTAATAGCTAAACAACAAAAAATAAGTACACAAAAAGCACAAATAACAGAGCTCAATACACAATTTTTTGATGGAGTTCACCCCTCGTGGGCTACATCTCCTTGGTCCAGCTTCATAGTGTGGGACTTTGCATTAGCTTCAAATGTGCAAAATGATTTTTTACAGTCTCATGTTGCCTTTGCAACCTGCTCCAGTGGATCCAAAACATCAAAATCTACCAGAAGTGACTCTTCCTGAGCTCATTTTGGTCAAAAAATTGCATGAGTTATGGCAGAAACAATTTTTCATAGTATTTCTCCTCTAAAACTAGATTTTTGCCAGTTAACATGGCTAATTTTAGCAAACCCACCTAAAAAGGCGCATCTGCTATTTCTTCCGCCGTATTAAACTACACGTAATTTTAAGATAAGCGCACTAATATTTAATATAAGCGCACGTATCTTTAAGATAAGTGCACTTTAATGATCATTAGTGCAAAGCGCATTTTAGAAACTAATCGTGGATTAATTAAAACTTAATCCATATTATTATAATGTTTTAGCGCTAATACACTTTAAATATATCTCCGTTGGTCGGTTCTTTAGCTCCTGGTCTCCGCCGTTGAACACATGGGAGGGGGTTGGCCCCCTCCGGACCCCCAAACTCCAGCTCGTTAACATTAAAATGGTAGCGCCAAACATATGGGTTAAGACCCATGGTAGAGGATAGGTGGTAAAGCATTGTGGTGGCGTGGGTGAGGTCGTGGGTTCAACCCCGACCCTGCCACATAAATTTTGTTCGAAAATGTTTAACGGTTCTGCCATATAGCTTGAATTTCCACCAAAGTAACCTCCCGCGAGTTGTATATAGAGATTCTCCACATTTAGTTGACTCCGCCGAATGGTAAGGTATAAACCATAGGTTAAAAGATATGTGTTGCAATATATATAATTCCACCATCGTAGACCCAAATTTGTAATATAGCAATGATATATATATATATATATATATATATATATATATATATATATATATATGCCCACTCTGACCATATGCCAACTCGCCACCTTGCCATGGGGGCGGGGGGGGGGGGGGGGGGGGGTGTACGGGGCATGTCACGTGGCCCTTCCCCATTGGCTCAAAAATCCTCCATATAATAAAAATAATGAGGAATTTAAATAAAATTTCCCACTTAGGAAATGGAGGAAAAATTTTACTTCCCATAGCAACCTTGGAAAATATGAAGACGACACTTGTCACAGTGTCACTGGCTGAAACTGGAGAATATACCCTGTGAAGCTGACTGGACTTGCCACATCATCCCTGAACCTGTTATGCTAATTTTTTTCCTATTTGGGAAAACGAACATCATGCCATAATTCCCTCATACGAACTCAGAATTTGATGAAACGAACATCGTTGAATTCTGAGACGAGCAAAAGAGCAACATTTCAGGTTTGAAGCATTTCTGAGAACTTTCAATTTTGAGCTAAATATTGGGCCTTAGATCAAGAGTGAGTTACACAATAAATCCCTCACACCTGCTCTTATGACCACATGAGGAGGGATCAATATTCTACCTGTCGATCTGGAACTAAACAATTACCTCTTGCATCTTGATACACTTAATAAGAGATCAACCATGCAAAATAAGGGTATTGTCATCTTTATCTCTGCAAAACGGAAATGATGAAAAAATACCATAAAATAAATAAATAGATTGTGTTGTTGATAGAGAACACCTCTACGCAACATCTAAGAGGCCTCTCAACTCTATCTCTGTTACGAATTATTGTGGCACCTCTCTCACCGTTTTTGAATCCTATGTGGCAGCACATGAGGCCCACGACCTTTGAAATTCCGACAAAATAATCATGAGGCCTCTCAGCCTCGATGAAATTCTACACAGTCGTCGTGTGTGATCCTTTGACACATCTGTGACTGGTCCTCCAATCTTCCTGTTGTGTATAGCTTCCTACGCACAACAATATGATACGTATGGCTCCATGGATCTATCATGCTTCATGAATGATCTGCAAAATAAGGGTACTATTAGTTATTTCTCCACAATAGATCGATCACCTTTCGGCCTTGAAAAATACATATAATAGATATGCATATGGATTATCGACCCTCTCCATTTTCGATTTGTAATTGTGGGAGTGGCCTAGAAAAATTTGGCCTTTATTTTATTGCACCAATCTTAGATCAAATATTTTGGTGGCCTCTCAACCTTATGCAGGCAACTATTACTCTTTAGGCCCTATCGTTTCAACGCACCAGTTAGTTGTCTGCTCAACCCTTCTCGTGCTACTGTAACGACCCTAATAACCACAGTGTGATGGATTCTAATGTAACAACCCTGGTGAAAATTCCATTTAATAAAAGTTAAAAATAATAATTATGTTTCATGGGACTCGTATTCCAAGCTGAATGTTGGGAAAAACATCTTAGCGGGTGTTCATTTTGGTTAATATGGCTAAGGAAATTGGAAAAGGAAACAAAAAAGGCTTTGGAAAGGAAAAATGACATATTTGGTACATTTATTTATGAAAAATCATGGAAATTAGGAGAAAAGGGAGATGAAAAGTCACATGTTGTATGTGAGGAGGAAAATGAAGAAAATAAAGGCATCATCAATATAAAGGCTTCTGAGAATGAGTTGGTACCTTTTGTCAGCTCATTTTTGGAGCTCTCTCATTATTCTCTCTCTCTCTCTCTCTTGGACACTTAGAGTTTTCATGGAGCACTTTGGCATTGGAGCAAGAAAGGCAAAGAAAGCAAGGAAGAGCATGATCAAGCAGCTACATCAGGATTCTTTGCAAGTATTGATTTTCAAATGTGATTTCCTTATTAGATATGGCATGCATGGTATTTCATGTGGTTATTTTCTGTATTGGGATGGGTTTTTCCAGGTGTGATAGTGTTTTCAACCTAGCCTTGCCATTTCTATGCGGCTTTAATGAAATGAGTTTCTCATACTTCGGTTGAGGTGGATTGTCGGATGGATTTGAAGTTGAGTGGGGTGGATCTACGAAATGAAAAACACATGGCCTAGTTGTCCATGAACCAGACTGTGGATGACGGTAAAGCCACTGGCCTAGTAACCCCTGAACCATACTGTGGGTTGTGGTAAAGCCATATTGTGTGCCTCGGTGGACCTAAGAATCCTTAACGGTGAATGGCGGGATATACGGTAAATCTAAGAGGTGTATTGCTCTTTGTTTGGCCTAGTAGTCTTGGGATGGGATATATGGTAAATCCCAGAGAGTGGGTCTCGGTGTAGGGCCTAGTGATCCTTGATTTAGATTGTGGATTATGGTAAAGCCCGAGAGAGGAGGAACTCAAATTACTCACGGTGTAGGCGGAGAACCCCAGTAGCATTCATTCTTGTTTGGTTCTTTTGGTTGGTTATGAGTCCCAATTTCATGCTTGTAATATGGCACATGGGTAATTTCTTAAAGATATATTTTTCTCAGCCAATCTATGGTTGGGTGGAATGTGGAAGTCCCATCTCCAATTGGTTTGTATATCCATAAATGAGAAGCTCATTCCTTTGGTATTTGATGTATAAATGTATTGGTTATTATGTGGATTTTATTTATGTTGCATCCATTGTACTTTTGTTGTTATTATGTTGGTTATAAACATGTATGATGACAATGATGATATATGGCTCTCTCCATGTTTTTACTTGTAAATGAATGCACAATATATCGATGGTCAAATAGATTGTATGGAAGCTAATAATGTAGGGGAGAAATGATTCTTAGTGATTCTCAGATAAGTATGGGATCCCTTTGCTCTGTTTTTTGTTTATACTCATAGCTTTCATGTTTGTGACATGTTTGAAATTTTTTTTTCATGGCTAAGAGGGTTGCAGGTGAGTTCTTATTCATTTGATTGCTTTCGTATCATTTTCCTATTGTTATTTGTCATCTCTAAACTTTTCATGAAGTTTTAGGTAAAGCACTGGGTTTTGGGTCTGAAAAGGTGGCTCAAATACTAGGGACATTGGCACAGAACTGATTATTTGGGTTCCTGCCCGTTGGCATGCAGTGTTATGCCTGCGACTATAGCCTCTTGGACGCAGGCATGCAACCCTGTGCTTGCGAATATGGCTCAAAGAGGTCAAAAGGTCAGTGTGACCTAGGGGCAAGAGGCCTGAATGATTGTGTTAGCTCCTAGGGTGTCATTAATGATTTACAGGGTCTGTATGTTGTGTTTCCATCAACTCCAATTCATTAAGGTCACCTAGGAGGTTGAATATAATTATAGTAGCCTCTCATCTCATGTTTACCCTGGTTGGCCAGTTGCTTGGGTAGATGTGGGAGGAGCATGTTATAGAGTGGTATCAGAGCATGGTTCAACCCTAGGAATGGATGGACGATGTGTTGGTCATGCATTCAATTAGGTTTCATATGAGTTCCTTATGCTTTTAATCTATGTGTGTGTTGCATCCGTGTTGTGTTGGCCATGATGGCAATGGTGTCACCATGGAAGTCTTGATGGTGTTGTTGTTAACATGTTGTCATGAGCGTATGACTGGTTGAGTGTTGCTCATGCTTCTGTATTTTTCATGCATGATTTCTTACATATTGTTACGTATTGTACATGAAATTCTTGTTTATCCTATGTTTACATATTGGTCATGCTTCAGTTCTATCTTTGTATGCTTGCTTGTGTGATGTCATATGTTGAACATGCATTGGTTTTTCATGATTGGTTATACATGTCAATTGGGTGCATATGGTTAGGTTTGCATTGGTTTGATTGAGGTTGTTGTGCCAATAAGGTCATTATATGCAATTAGGTCATCATAATGATATTGATATGATATGATGCTAATGTGTTGGCTAAGATAGAGCAGGAGATGTGTACCATTAAACTGAAGTTGCAACAATGTAATCTGGGGTAAGAGTAGATCGTCATACAAGTTTGTATTCTTGGCATGAAAGTATGTGATTCATGGTTGTTGTAAGAATTAGGGTTACTTATATGTTTGCCATTCCATTGTTATTTTGGTTACATGTATGATAAATGCTAGTTGATCAGCATAGTCATATGCATTATGGTTATGTGTATTCCTTTCATTCTATTGATTTTATGGTTACATACATGATAGATGTTACTTAATTAGTGTGATCATATTTACATGCATTGGTTAGTAAATCATGGCATTAGTTTTATGATTATGATATATGTTGTTAATGAGTATGTTATATGTTAACTTGTTGTTCATTCGGGGAATTTTGAAGTCTAAAATGGGCCTCCTAAGAAAAATGTACAAACAAAATAAACTTTATAAGAACCAATATGATTCAAGATGATGATGTCAACCATGGGGGATGATTCAGCATTTTTTAAGTAAAAGGGTAAAAAGATTAAAAAATATTAAAATAATAAAACTACTTTTTCAACTCGTATTTTCAACTTATCTCCCAAATTTTTTACTCAAATTTCAAGTAGGAGTACTCGTTGGATGCAAAATTTAATTCCTCATCCAAGGAGTACCCATGTTGCATACTCTTGATGGACCCTGCTACACGAAAAATGAGAAATACATGAAAAAACGTGACTGCAATCACGTTTTTCATGTATTTATCATTTTTTGTGTAGTAGGATTCATAGAAAGTATGCAATATGGGTACTCCTTGGACGAGGACTTAAATTTTGCATCCAATGAGTACTCCCACTTGAAATTCGAGTAAAAATTTTGGGAGATAAGTTGAAAATACGAGTTGAAAAAGTAGTTTTTTCTTTTTTCCCTCCAAAATTTGACGATGTAATCAAATCTTATTTTATTATTTCCACTATTATTTTATAATTTCCTTAGGAGGCCCATTTTAGACCTCAAAATTCCCCTAATATGTTTATATGTTAGTTAACTTGATTATTAACGTTATTGCATTAAGATCTTGATGTTATATGTAACATGATAATTTGGCTTGGCCTATGAAAATGGTTAGGGTTATGACATTCAAGTATGAGTTGACATATTTGTGGTATTGTGTCGTACCAATCTATACTGACTGTGCATATGTGATTGTTATGCATGAATGACAATTATGATTTTATGATGTGAAATTGTTAGCTAGTTACTGTTAAGGATATCATGACCTTAATTATGATTGAGTTGATGTGTTGTGAAGTTATATTGTGCTAATCTAGATTGATTGTGTAGACAAGATAGCCTCCCCTGAGATGCATTGTGTTTGAGTGTTGGTGTCTATTATGTCATCTATTTATTGTTGAATGTTTGATTAATCGCATGATATGAGTATGTGTCTATAATATTGCATGAAGAAATGATTTGGTTTTAAGATGGTTGTATTAATGAAATGTGTATTAAGATAGTTGATGTGTACTTAAGTATAAGTGGGTGATAGTTGTAGTGTTGTGATTTTGATTATAGTTGATTATGACATGACTACTAGTCTTGGTAGAGGCTGATTTTAGTCAATAGATATGATTGTCTTGATATTTGGAACATGTGTTCGACATGTGTGAGAAGTTGCAGGGTAACATGTATTAGCATGAAAAGGTAACCATTTAATTTTTTATATAACTAAAAATTGGGTGATGTGATAGCATGTAGTAAGACTTAATTGTAGCAAGGTAAATGGTAAAACAATGGAATTGGGTAGGAATTACTTGGGCTACATTTTGGAAACCCTAATTCCAAACAAATGAGCACTTTACATGGAGACAACAAGTCTTATTAACCTTGATTTTGTCTGAAATTATGTGGATGTATGTACTATAGTCATGAACATGTATTAGACAGGTATATCAACTAGTTTCTAGTTATATCTAGATTTGTCAAGGGAATTGGAGTCCCTTGAGAGATGGTATTGATGTATTCAACTATGAGGCAACATGCTTGACACCACAATGTAAGATAATTGGTATATTGTTATGTTTATTTATGCACTGAAGATTATGTGTTTATGGTAGAATGATCTAGGGGATCACATGGCAAGATATTGCCATGAAAGCTTGAAAAAGGAAAAGACTGAGATTTCATTTGGAAGTATTGGAAACCATGGGGATTGAGTCATGGTGTTTGTTGCTAGTCTTGTGCTTTTGGTCTTTGTGATTTGTTTGTGCTTTATTTTCAGTTCTTTTATGTTTGGTGCAAGGCCTTTATAATTTTTTTGCGGCGTCATATTATTATTGGTTTTCGTGGTTTTCTTCTTGTTGTTCTTGTTATCGCCTTTTGTTTGAGATTCTAGGAATTGGTTGTGAAAGAGGAAATTTAATGGAGCTCGGGAAGAATTGAGTTGAACCTAATAGGTAATGAAAGACTTGGATGAATCTCGGTGCATGTATAAGGGCAAATGAAGGTAAGGGTATGACAATTGGTTGGATCGGTTGGGTCCATTGGTGTAAATGGACGACGCTAGGAAAATCATGAGAAAGATAACATGAAAGGTAAAGAAATGGATCTGAGATAGCAGATGCTTTGGATATGATTCAAAAATTTGTTCTCAATGTTGTTCATGTTGCGCGCGGATCAAGGGAGTTCTCTTAACGTTGACCTTATGATATCTAGTAATTATGTTTTGATCATGACTATGTTGATGTTTATATATGTATACATGAATGTATGTATGTATGTCTTGTATGATGGGGTCATCATGGATCATGATTGTTTAATGCTAATGTTTATATGTATATATGTGTGCATGTATGTCATTATATGATAGGATGATGATTGTTTTATGTTAATGATTATATATGTATGTATGTATCTATGTCACTCTTTGACAGGGTTATCAGGGAACATTCTTGTGGAGGAATGATTCATTATGCGGGTAAATTACATGAAGAGGTTCTTGGTATTATGAGGAAATCAAGTAGGAAGAGTAACCCTCACAGAGCTATGAGGTCAATATCATGTGGACTTGAATTGATATTATATGCTTGTACTATGCCTATGTTTATGTTATGGACATGTAATGTTGATGGGTACATCAACGAAGTAAAAATAGTGTGATATGCGACATGCTAGGATAAGCATGGATAGTGGAAAGACACTAGAAGCAAGGTTGCTTATGGGGTCAGTGTGCGGTCTATGGATGTGTAGTACTACTGTTATGCATATGTTGTGCATGTTGTATATTCAGTTATTGTACCTATGGTGATATGTACATGTAACATATGTAGTATTATGTACCTATGATATTGTATGCATATTATATATATGGCGTTGTATACATATCGTACTGTGTGCATATTGGATATGCGGTGTTGTGTGCATATGTTGTTGTGCGCATGTTGGATATGTAGTGTTGTGTACGTATGGTGCTATGTACATGTTCTATATTAAATGCTATGTTCAAATGGTGTTGTGTGCGTGTTGTACATATGGTGTTGTGTGCATGATTGAACATGTTGTGATGTCTACATGTTGTACATGTGGTGTTGTATGGAGGTGGTGTCGTGTACATGTCATGCATGTGGCGATGTGTACATGTGGTGTCGTGTAAATTTCGTGCATGTGGTGCTGTGTACATGTGGTATTGTGTACACATTGTACAGGTGGTGCGGTGTACATTTGGCGTTGTGTACACAATGTGCAGGCGGTGTCCTGTACATGTGATGTTGTGCACACGTTATGCAAGTAGTGTTGTGTACTGATGGTACTGTGTACATGTTGTGCATATGGTACTAGTATGCATGTGGTATTCTGTGCATGTCGTACATGCTGTGTCACGAGCATGTGGTACTATGTATGTGCATGGTGTAGTCGTGGTATCGTGACATGTATATTCGTTGTGTTGTACTCTATATATTAATATGTATTGTGTTGTGTTGTATTGTACATAGGGTGTAGGTTTATGTGTTGTACACTGGAGGTAGGTGTATGTATTATGTTGTATGGTACAATGGGTGTAGGTGTATGTGTTGTACATTGGATGTAGGTGTATGTATTTTGTTTTATGGTACGATGAGTGTAGGTGTATGTGTTGTATGCCAGTGTGGGTGTATGTATTGTGTGGTGTTGTATGATGTGTGTGGATGTATGTGTGATGTACACTGTGTGTATGTGTACATGATTGAAGAGAAGAAAAGGAACTAGGTGCTTGCTGAGTGTGGCAACCGATATGGTGTGTGTATGAAAGGACAAAAGCAGAAGTAAGGACCAATGAAGGATGAGTATCGATATTCTATTTTAGTTCTATTATGCATGTGATCCACGATTATGACTTATGATGGTTACATTATGATTATGGTTATGATGATTGCACGCGATTCATTATTTTGACTTATGATGGTTGTGTTTTGAGCTAACCAGATGTGATATGTTTATACATTATGAATAATAAAACAACTAGTTTGACTTGTGGTGACAGGAAGTGAACATGATTTCAAGTGTACCTTATTGACGAGCTACTAATGACGTATGATTTGAAGTTATTTCAATTTATTTTGAATGTAATGAAAATTATGTGCTTGGTACAAGAAGCATGGAAATTCTCAGTTGGGTTGTTGAAACTGATTGCAAGCACTAGCATCAACAACAAAAGGAATTGAAACATGCAATAGTATGTTGGTAAAGCATTACAGGAGCAGGGCCATTGTGGGACATTGGTACCCAATAGTGTCCACTGAATTCCATGAACATGCTATGATCGGTATGATGGTTTTGAGGCAAGGATATGCCTTGGTTTTTATATCTTCCGATGCGAGGACTTCTTGCCAAGGGATGGATTGCCTAGGATGGGGGTGCCAATGAAACTTGGAAGGTGTGTGACTGCATGGAAGGGGGTGATCGGATTGCCTGAGGGACTGTGTAGCAGAGAAGGGAAGATCAGGGATGAATTTGCTTTGGTCATTAGCATTGCCATATGGAATCATATGCACATTGGGAGTGTGCCTTGGAACAATGAGTCGATAACTGTTCCTTGAGAGGAAAAATGGCGTAGGATTATAGCACTAGACATTGGATGAAACTTTGAATTTGACAGTGGATTTTGGACTTCCTGGGAATGAGGTGAATCCTGGTGGTATTTTGAGGGTGGAGGTGTGAGCCTCTGGATTCCCTTGTTGCTGATACGAGCATCATATCCTCTTATTTTTTGGTTGAGTAAATGTGCATATGTGTATGTTATTGTGAATATTGTATCGAGTTGGATTTATAAAGGTCCATAGACAGTATGGTTGTATATATGGATTCCAATGTAAATACTGCAATGCATTATGTTTTAAAGCTCCATGGGTAGTATGTTTTGTTTTCAGTAGTCTTGCTGGTTATAGGTTTCATTGAACACCGAGGATGGTGTTCCCCCAAGGGGGAGGGTTCTGTAACAACCCTGGTGAAAATTCCATGTAATAAAAGTTAAAAATAATAACCACGGTTGATGAGACATGTATTCCAAGCTGAATGTTGGGAAAAAAATCCTAGTGGGTGTTCATTTTGGTTAATATGGCTAAGGAAATTGGAAAAGGAAAAGGAAAAGCCTTTGGAAAGGAAAAATGACATATTTGGAACATTTATTTATGAAAAATAATGGAAATTAGGAGAAAATGGAGATGAAAGGTCATAGGTTGCATGTGAGGAGGAAAATGAAGGAAAATAATGGAAAATGAAGAAAATAGAGGCCTCGTCAATAAAAAAAGGCTCCTGAGAATCAGTTGGCACCTTCTTTTGGTTCATTTTTGGAGCTCTCTCATTATTCTGTTTATCTCTCTCACTCTTGGACACTTAGAGTTTTCTTGAAGCACTTTGGCATTGGAGCAAGAAAGACAAAGAAAGCAAGGAAGAGTAGGATGAATTAGCTACAACAAGATTCGTTACAGGTATTGATTTGCATATGTGATTTCCTTGCTAGACCTAGCATGCACAGTATTGCATGTGGTTATTTTTTATCTTGGCATGGGCTTTTCCAAGTCTAGCAGTGTTTTCAGCCTAGACTTTCCATTTATGTATAGCTTTGATGAGATGGGTTTCTCATGCTTCGTTTGAGCTGGATTGTCGAATGGATTTGAAGTTGAGTGGGGTGGATCTCCGAAATGAAAAACACATGGCCTAGTTGTCCTTAAACTGGACTATGGATCATGATAAAGCCACTGGCCTGGTAACCCCTGAAATGGACTGTGGGTTGCAGTAAAGCTAGATTTTGTTCCTCGGTGGGCCTAGGAATCCTTGCCAGTGAATGGCGAGATATATAGTAACACAAAGAGGTGGATTGCTTTTTGTTGGGCCTAGTAGTCTCGGGATGGGATATACGGTAAACCCTGGAGAGTGTGTCTCGGTGTAGGGCCTAGTGATCCTTGATTCAGATTATGGATTACGGTAAATCCTAAGAGACTAGGAGGCACTCAAATTCCTCACGGTGTAGGTGGAGAAACTTGGTAAAATTCATGCTTGTTTGGTTCTTTTCATTGGTTATGAGTCCCACATTCATGCTTGGAATATGGCACGGGGGTGATTGGATGAAGTGATATTTGGCTCAGCTAATCTATGGTCGGGTGGAACATGGAGGTCCCATCTTTGGTTGGTTTTTATATCCATAAATGAGAAGCTCATTTCTTTGGTATTTGTTGTATAAATGTACTGGTTATTATGTGGATTTTATTTTTGTTGTATCCACTGTATTTCTGTTGTTATTAAGATGGGTATACACATGTCTGTTGTAAGTGATGATATATGGCTCTCTCCATGTTTTTACTTGTAAATGAATGCACAATGCATCTCTGGTTAAATAGATTGTATGGCAGCTAATGATACAGGGGAGAAATGATTCTTAGTGATTTTAAAATAAGTCTGAGACCCCTTTGCTCTGTTATGTTGTTTATACATGTAGCTTTCATGTTTGTGACATGTTTGAAAAATGCAAGTCATGGCTAGGAGGGGTCCAGATCAGTTCTTATTGATGTGATTGATTCTGTATCATTTCCATGTTGCTATTTATCATCTCTAAACTTTTCATGAAGTTTTGGGCACAGCATTGGGTTTTGGGCCGTAAAAGGTGGCTCAAATCCCAGGGATGCTGGCAAAAAACTGAGTATTTGGGGCCCTGGCTACTGGCATGCAGTGTTATGTCTGCGACTATAGCCTCCTGGACACAGGCATTCAAGCATGTGCCTGTGGCTATGGCTCAAAGTGGTCAAAAGGTTAGTGTGACCTAGGGGTAAGAGGCCTGAATGGTTGAGTTAGCTCCTGGGGGTGTCATTGATGATGTACAAGGATTGTACGTTGTGTTTCCATCGGTTCCACTTTCTTAAAGTCACCTAGGAGGTTGAATCTCATTATAATAACCTCTCGTCACATGTTTAACTCTGATTTGCTAATTACTTGGGTAGATGTGGAAGGAAAGTGTTAAATCTAACAATTGTATGATCCCAGTGTTATGATATGGTTTCTCAACCCTCCAACCTCCACGCAAGAGGTTCTCAGTTGTGACTATTATTCAACGGTCCCCTAAACCTCACAATTTTGTTGTTTACCAACATAGGGTATATGTAAAGCAACGTGATCGAGTTCTTAGCTCCTAGTGGAACACGATGGTTCAACACCCTATATGTAAAGAACATCAACTCAATCACACGAAAACCCAGTCTAGATGGAGTCCACTGATCGCACAATTTTTTACCACTGTATGATCAATCTAGATAATAAAATCATACACAACTATTACTGCAATGATGGTTCAGTATATGTCAACACGAGTTGAATGATGACTAGTAAGGTTGATCCCTCAAAAAGTTGCAAGTTAACTATTGATTACAACGTTGGGAATGGCTCCAATTTTCAGACTTTGTTGCGCCCCTTTGCGATCACTCCAAGACAACATATAAGCCAACAAATGTGGAACTCATGTGTATTGATTATGTGGCCTTTGTAGCTATCACGTGGTCCTCTATTTGTTTTTTGTTTTTTTTTTTTAAATTCTGGGGAAGATCCCCCTATGATCGGCCCGTTGAAAATGTCGTAGTCTAAAAAAGTAACAGAATGGCCCAGAATCCGGTAGAGATTTTGAAAAAATCCGATAAAGATTTTATCAGAATCTTGTTTACAGTTGTTAAAATTCAGTATTTTGGGTGTCCTAAGGGTTTTTGATAGTGTTGAATCCATTTCCACTCTCAAAAATGGATTCCAAACATTGCAACTACCTCATTTTTTGAATTTTACTGAACTGGATTCCGGCAAAAACCTGTCGTCCAGGCTATTCTGTTACCTAGGTAGACAACTTCGTTGCAAAACTCTTATGGCCCCCACACCCAATGTACCTGCAATCAGTGGATTGATCCTCGTGATCATTGTATAACCCTTCGACGAGCCTATTTGATCTGTTGGCCAAGCCTCGGTGTAACTGGTCTCTTTTCCTTTTCATGTGATAATCGTTGACAACGATTTGTATGGCCTCCTAGCCTTGAGATGCCTACACAATATACGTGTTTTGGCTTCACAATCTTAAACAATGATACGTAACAATGAAAAACACCAAATCTGCTGGGAGCAACCTTGTCCCTTTAAAGGCCACTCTGCAAATTCGTTAGGATCGAATCTGCAAATATAATAGGGGCTTGATCTCTGTTGAGGATTTAGATATCGATGTTCTGAACTTGAACGTGAATGGGAAGATCTATAGATATGGTACAACAAACCTAAATCTAATCTAATAAGCCTAATAAGCCCTACAAGCATAATAATAAGCTCTTGAATTCGTTGGAGGACACCTCTAAAAATAATTAATTGAAAAATAAGATACCAACTAGGGAGATATTGAGTACCACCAAAGATGAAAAATGTCGCATAATATAAAGATAAATTCTATTGAAATAGAATTTTTAATCTTGCAAATAAAAATATGAACTATTGACCATAACCTTCAACTTGGCAGGATGCACAACCTTGATACCACTATAAATCCAAAGAGAAAAAATCTAAAAGGATTTGGATCACTATTTTTTTCACAATTATTTTCAAATATAGTTACAACACATGCATTTAAGGTAAAGTCATCTAAAAACCAAATTTACTACAATGTGAAACACAAATTAATCTAGAAATTGCAGCCACCAGTGATTTTATTATTAATTGTGAAATGATACATGTCACTTTAATTAATAGGGAAACCCTTGCCAATGGCATGCATGACTACTCATGGCTATTCTAAACGTTGAAGCACACTTTTGAACTTTAGATGGATCTACTAGACAGATATCACTACTAGAGAGACATCACTGTGGGGTTTTAGTCCAGTGATGTCAAATTAGTAACAAATACACAATAAAATAGACAAACTTCAACAAATACAAAATAAGATAGGCAAACTTAGGATGATCCAAATGCCTTACTCCTCTCCCCTTTTATATGCTTGAAGGGTTCTTTAGAAGCTTTTAAATTATCATTTTTCTCTTTAAAAAAAAGTGCAAATACCATAGACTAATATTACATATAAAACTATCCATCTAAAAAACATAAAAATAAATATTACAATTCACTGCAGGTCACTCCACATATATTTATATATTGAAAACAAAATAATAATCATATGTAATTGGTATGGTCTTGATGAAAATAAACGGGTTATTAAACCTATGTAATTGGTATGGTTTTGATGAAAATAAACGGGTTTTTAAATCTATGTAATAAGCCCAAAAACAACTTATTATCATCCTTATGTGTAAAAAAACTTATTATCATCCTTATATGTTGTTTTTAAATGAAAATAATATAATATTCAAAACAAGAAAATGGAAATGTAACCCGCCAATCATTAATATTGGCCAAAAACCTAATAATAACACGCTCTCTATCCATTCAAATAGGCGACTAGTGAGAATTTCGTGGATCAGACTAAACCTAGATGGAGGTGAGATTCTCTTTTTATTAATACAGCTTTTTTCGAACCCTGCGTGTGGATTCACAGTAACTTCCTACTCATGAGAAGCTTTTCAAGCGAACCAATGGCACGTTCGTCGTTTCCGGGCCTGTGTCTTTTCACAAGTGGAACGGAGCATATAGGTGTGTGTCTCTTGAGAAGTGGAAGGGAACATATCCTGTCGGCATCAAATAAAAAGGTTTTGGGTGCACTCGCTTTACAAATAACGAGACTATCAATCGAGAGTCACTGCTCCTCTGAATGTCTTTTCGGAGAGAAAGGCAAAGATAAAGCATAAATATATCGCTGCGCTCTCCACCTGTAAGACACTGAAAAGGCTCCAATGGTACTATCCCTCCGTCACCCCCAAAACAAAATGAAAGGAATGATGCCGTACTTCTTGGTCGTGTGCTTTTTTCTGCTGGATAGGGCCTTGGGCCAGTGATTAAATTTGAAGGGTTGGTCTTAATTTCAATTAAAATGGTATATATTTATGCAGCCCTTCTATAATGAAAAGCTTAAAAAGAAATTACTTTTTAATTGACAATGGTATATAATTTTAACATTTCATTTTCAATCAAAACTAAACTAGCAGGTAGAAAATATCACATTATGATAACATAGTCAAATCTGAAAATGCACATTCATATAATAACAAACTTTATAAATTGTATTAATTTTTTTCAAAATGAAATAGTACATTCCATCCCCAGTGTTTTTTTCCCATCATGTTCCCTACATATCTCCAACTGTTTTCCTTAAACCATATCTTTCTTTCTTTTTTTTCTTTTTTTTTTTTTCAGAAGGAAAAAAACGACGTATATATTAAATATAGCAGTGCATAAACCCAATTACATTCTCAGCTGAAAAGAGAACACAGCGAGAAACACAAAGATCCCCCAGCCAGATACATAAAATATCCTTCTAAGTAAGAAAAGCAGATTGATGTTTGTGGCATGCAATATTATGGGGAGGATTACCCAGACCCATTCTGATTTGATGTTGTACATCCCTGTAAAATGATAAAAACATTACCATATAGAGACAAAGACATAATTGAAATGAACATTCAGGCACGTCTGCTATGCAAAAATATATGAAAATGTTGGGTAGGATATAATAGAAGTGTATATGACCACTGCCGCGGGTGGAACTTTGACTATTTCTGTATATTCAAGCTCACTTGATGTGAATTCAGTCAGGCTCGCTTGATGTATCGTCCGATCAAGCTCGCTTGTAGTCGGTGAATAAAACTGGAGAGCATATGTCCCGCTGTGATCATTCCTGTGTTAAAAACATATAACCTCGCCTAGAGTCTTGAAAAAGGAGTGATATTACTAGTCCGAATTGATATCGCTGATAGTAGGAGTGCAAAGAAAAACCAGAAGTGAGTAGAATGAAAGCTTGTAAAAACTAATAAGCTTGATATCCTGTGCATCTAATCATGGAATTGGAATGGTTGTGTCCCATATCTGCAAACCATCTCTGAACTGAAGCACCTGCATAAATCCATAGTCATCACTAATACCTTTTTTTGATAGCCCATCTGCCCGTGTATTATTTTCTCTATAGATATGAGAGATAGGGGGACAATTCAACCTCTGCCATAGTCTAAGAGTTCTTTGTCTCCAGCCTAGCAAACCTGGATTCATCATTTCAAATCTATTTGTTATCCAACCAATAACCAGCATGGAATCACCATAAATGTTAACATTCTGCAATTGAAGGTTGGATGCAGCAAGTAGACCACCCCAGAGAGCCATGATTTCAGCCTTATTGTTGGATTTGGGTCCTCCATTCCAAAATATGTGAATCCTTTCCCTTTGCGACAACTTAATCCAAACACCACATCCCGTGATGCCCTCAGCAGAAGCCCCATCAAAGAAAATGGCAGGGATGGCAATCTCATGAGGTCTGATCCGAATAGATCCATCAACTACCATTTGATTAGGTTGAGGCTGCTCCTCAATCCAATTCATGACCGCCGAATAAATGCGATGAATCTCAAAAGGCCTGCTTTCAAAAATCAGCAAATTCCTTCCTAGCCACACCTCCCAAACAAAGCAAAAGGGAAGCGACTTAAATTTACCATTAAGCTTATCCCAGTCCTTTGCAACAAACATAAAATCATCCGCAGTCCATGTAGGATCCATAAAGAATGGGCTGAAAAGTCTCCATAGCCGCGAAACAACAGGACATCGGAAGAATAAATGGGTGATGCTTTCTTCTTCCATACAGCATAAGGCACATCAACTAGGTCCATGATGCCCCCTCCTAATGAGATTATCCCAAGTTAGAACCTTACCTCGCCAAACTAGCCAGCCAAAGAGGGTGATCTTAGTGGGAATTTTCCGACTCCAGAATGGATAGAAAATCCTGGAAGATTGTCCCTCATGTATAGAGATAATGATGTTCCGATATACTTCCTTCACAATTACAGAGTTATTCATGGTAGGCCCATCCCATATGATCTGATCGCCCCCCTGTGAATGACATAAACCAGCACTTCTAATAGTATTACGAAATAGTTCCCATTCCACTGCTTCTTCCCCTCCCAATTCTAATTGGATTGCGGTTTTGAGAACCGGTGTCCAAAAGACCAACAATGTATAGTCTATGATAGGAAGAAGTACCCTCTGTGAGATAGACGGTGCAGTAGACAAGGAGAAGGGCCAGAGTGATGAGGGAGGGACAAAATACTTTTGAAACCAAGCGGAATACGCCCACCATCTCGGAATAGCCAAGTCAATCGTGCAGCCACATATCCCAGCACTTTTTTAGAACTTCCCCATATGGTTGATATGCTCCGAGGGAAGGAAAACTCCTTGCAGTTTAATTGAAACAGAATGTCGCCATCAATATATTTGCATCTGATTATAGCACTCCAGATGCTATCCCCCTTGATTGCTCGCCAGAATGATTTGATAAGCAAGGTTGTATTAAATATCCGAGTATTCAAAATACCCCAGCCATCCTATTCTTTGGGCCTGCATATAAATTCAAATTTACATAAATGATATTTCTTCCCCATGTTAGAGCCCCCCCATAGAAATTGAGCGATAATACTGTTGATCATCTCTACAATCCTCGCTGGTAAATAAAAAAGATGACCCCAATAGACCATCAACTGAGATAATACTGCCTGAATCAAAATGAGTCGGCCACCTATCGACAACCATCTGTATGTCCACTGCAAATTCGAGCCCTGAATCTATCAATCATCCACATCCAGTCCTGGATCCTGTATCCACATGGTTTGATTTTGTATCCCAAATATTTGAAGCCATCCAATGCCAACTGACAGTGAACCCCCAAAAAGCCAGCAATAAAAATGATCTCTTGTAAGTCACCCTTATCATATATTAGAAATGATTCTCCTTTGTTAATTCCCAAACCTGTAGCAGATTCAAACCTCATTAGCATGATATGAATATAAAACCAATGATTTCTTATGAGGTAGCCAAATAGTAAAATATCATCGACAAAGAGAGAATGTGATGTGGACACAGAATCTGAAAAGGAAAAACCCTTGATGAATTCCTTTCACTCTACACTATGTAATATCTTGCTGAACCCATCCAAGATGAGAATGAAGATGAGCAGGGAAAGAGCACATCCTTGGCACAGACCTCTACCAACCTCAAAGAATTGAGCCGGAACCCCATTAACAATAACTGCAAATCTAACTGTGGTGATACAAGACATGATCCATCTGATGATCCGGATTGGCAGCCCAATCTTGAGTAAAACAAGTCTAATATAAGACCAATCTAATGAATCATAAGCCTTGTGGAGATCCACTTTCATCACAAGAGCCTCCTTCTTTTCCGAATGCATGGTATGAAGCACCTCCTGCGCAATGGCTATTGCATCATGAATAGAACGACCTTGAAGAAATCAGTATTGCTCCATAGAAATGTGCTTTGATAAAGTTGCTTTTATTCGGTTGGAAATGAACTTTGAGGTGACCTTGTACATTAAATTACAGAGCGCAATCGGCCTAAAATCAAAGAATGTTTGGGGATCAGTCGCTTTAGGTATCAGAGCAATAAAAGTAGTATTTAGATTAGCAGGCATATATCCCCTTGTACGAATCAATTCCACAATCTCCGTAAGTTCAGCTCCTAATAATTCAAAAAAGAATATGAAAAATTCTGTGGGCCAACCATCCGACCCCGGACATTTATCATGGGCAAATTATTTCAGGACCATAAGGACTTCATTCCCAATGATATTCTGGTCAAGAACTGATATAGCCTCCTCATCAAACATTCTAGTGATATGGCTCAGTATCCATTTTTTATTTTCTGGATTAATGGAATGATCTTTTTGATAGAAGGATGAGAAGTGGCAGAAAGCTTCTCTTTGAATTTCTGAGGTTGTATAAGCAGAACTGTCATCAGCCCTTTTGATGCGCCATATCGCATTTCTATTCTTCCTATCGTTTGCATACTTGTGAAAAATCGAGTATTGAGGTCGCCCTCCTTCAACCAGCAAACTCTTCTTTTAAGCTTCCACGTAGTTTCTTCAATATTCAATATCTCCCTTTTCCTGTTCCCCAATTGTTTCAGAGTAGCAAATGTAGATTCATCCGGGGTGGTGATCAAGAAACTTTTGTATATCACCTCCATATGCTTGGAAATATCTAGTAATTCTGCCTTGAGTGCCTTCTTTTTATGGAACTCCCAATTTTTGGAGGCCTTCTTAAGCCTTTGAAGTTTAAAATGAAATCGATCCCATTCCCTGAGATCCTCCACCTCCTCATCATCTTGCCATAGACGTTTGACAATATTAATATAATCTGCATCTTCTAACCACACACGGTTAAATTTATATGGCCGCCCCTTGATCATACCAACTGAGTTCCAAGATAGTGAGATCGACATGTTATCCGGATTCCGGGATGTCCGATATCACTACAACTGATCTGGGGGCACCCCACTTATCCAACAAATTGTCTTTTACCAAAGCCCTATCCAATATTTTTCCAATGAAATTATCACCCACCCGCTTGTTTGTCCACGTGGGGATCAGTGGACACGGCCTGATATCCACCATACGACAAGAGTTAAACATGGCATTCAAGAAATTTGAGAGAGGATCCATTCGAGCTCTGTTCCCCCATATTACATTAGACTGCATTGTAGAATTTAAATCTCCCATCAAAATCAAGCTCCGCAGCATAAGAATGCCCGAAGCCCGCATCTGAATCCAAAAAGATTGCCTATTGATATATGGATCATATATATTAATAATATTGAGAGGACCTTCCACCCCCCTTAGCTGGCCTGATAGAAGAATCCCACCAAAGAAACTATAAGCTTTAAAGGTAGCCCTATTTGGATTTCAGATGGAAATCAACCCGCCTGAGTGCCCAATGGAGTCGACAGCCGCTGCACACCACCCAGTCTTAAAACTCAAAAAAAATTTGATAGCTTTCTCCCTCCTACATAGTTTTTCTTGCCCCAAAAAGATGATGAACTCCTTAGAAGCTAATAGGTCCCGAAGGCAATGAGATTTGGAGGCATCGCCCAACCCCCTTATATTCATGGATAGAATATGAGTCACGGGGACACCTCGTCAGGGTGACTTGCTCTAAGCGCCCTGGAACATTCCCAATTTCTATCACTAGCAGAAATGGGAATATCAGTAAAATTTTCTTCCCCATCCGAGAACAAAGAAACGGATTTGTATTTACCCCTGCCATGTTTATTTGTATTCTTGGATTTTTTCCTAGTTGTGATATTGGAAGAGAGGGTATGGAAATCACGAGAATCCCGAGCTACAAGTGGTCTGTCAAATACAGTTAAAGCAGCAAGGTCGAGATTAGGATTTCCCATTAGAGATTCAATGTCGCTTCCCATCGAGTTTCTTGGGGAGTCAAGATGGAGAACAAGATCGAAAGGTTCAGTAAGTGTTGTAGGGGACAGAGGGACCCCATCCGGAGTTCTTAATGGGGCCACTGATGATTCCCCAACAGAGAAATTCGTGGATTGAAAAAGAGGTGGGTCAACAGTATGAGTACAGTGTGTAGCAGATGGAATTGGAGCATCAACAGTACCCCCAATAGGATAAGGTTCGTTTCTAGGGTCATTGACACGGACGGATGGTTTAGTGACAGGCAGGGTAGACATTATCCGGCCGTGGACAATAGGGGGGCTGATGTTATTATTGGAAGGCTCATAATTAGACTCGGGAGCCAGGACCCTAAACATGTCATTAGGAAGCCTATTATGATTTAATATCCTTTCTACTCTGTCTTCAGGATGCATTGTTCTATCATAATTCTCTTCAGCAGACACAAATGCAACATCCTCAGAAGAAGAGGAGGTAGGATTACCTGATGCGAGGCCCCCAGAAGTGCCTGAAGCCGCAATATTCTATCGATTTTCACCAACACCAGCCACTGATCCACCCGGTCGATCCAAACGTAGCCGAAATGGACAGTGCTCCCTAAGGTGACCAGTTCTGTGGCAAATAAGGCATCTGAAAGGGATACCCCAGAAATCAATTCGCTGTCGATGTCGCCTATTGCCCCATATTAGATCCATGTTCTTAGGAAAACCTCCCACAAAGTCAACCTCAACCAACAACCACGCAATTCTCTTATCACTCGCACCCAGGATACTTGGATCAATGTATTTAGTACTGCCTATGGAATCATCAATCACCCGCAGAGCCTTGAGGGTCCAAAATTCGAGCGGGAGGCCCGACAACTTCACCCACACAACCCTACTGTGCGACGCCTCCATAATCGGGTTGAAACCCAGATACCACGGAACCAATTGCATGAAGCTACGACCCCGCACCCAGGTTTGGCTAGTGATTTTGTATACATCCTTCTCGTCCATGAAGTGAATACTAAACCATCCATTGATAAGCACGCTGACCTTAGGAGTGTAACCAATGATAGGGTTCCAGAACTGTTTGATCCATACAGTAGTGTCGAAATCACTGTTATCAGGGAACATCCAGCGCCCAATCACCGCCCGCTTCTGCAAGCTCGCCACCCTCCCACACAAATCCTCATAGTCCAAAAATACCTCCTTAATCTCCATTTTATGCTTGAAATAATTTTTCTTAAGCTTACCACGCCCCCTGCATTGATTCCTTTTTAAACAACCCTGCGTCTTTACCTTATCATCATGGACATTCAAGATAACTTGTCTGATGATCAGTTCGTCCACATCTGGCTCATTATAGTGACAAATTCCAGCAGCAATAGAAGTAGTAATGAACTCCTCATGAGCGGCCAAGTTTGAATGAAGTCCCTCAAATAAGTCCGCCATAGTTAACCTGATCGGACACTTCCAGGATAGTACACCTGTAATTGTAGATTTCCGCCACTGTGAAACGAACAAAGAAAATTATGAGGAAGGACAAAACAAGTTCAGATGTGGCACATATCCGAATTTAGATATGACCCATCATCTTGCCCCTCCATGTATCCGCCACATGAACAGATCCTTCACCTTTATGATGAGAAATCGCCCGTGCATACATCACTTCGAGAACTAAGTCAATACCACGTAAGGAAAACAGAAAGACATTCCAAAAGCCAAGCTTTAGATTAAACAATTCCCCAAAAGTCGCTTCAATCAGGGAATGATGTCAGACGCATATCATACAGACGAAGCGTTGTTGATAGCCGCCACCACGGGATACCCAATGCGCAATGAGAAAAGGGGACCGTAAAAAATAAATAAAAATGTAATCCCAAAGAGGAAAGACCTATCCAAAGTACGTCCTTAAGTACTTGAAACAATCCCACCTAATCGATCATCCTTAATTAGCAACCGCCATTGTCCATCATCAGTATAAATTCGCAGAGAGAGAAGCCTCGAGAAGCTGAGGATATAGTTGCAATGATCCAAGTGGATCGATGTAGTCACCCGAAGCACTGCACTACATGTACCACCATATCCAGGCCATAATATTGGATGTCACCCAATGCAAAAAATCATACCGCCAACCCAAATCCCAATCTATCCATCGTCAGATATCAACCATCAAAAGATGCACAGAGAAAACCTCGAGAGAGAGAAACCACACATCAATGATGTCAGATCTCGGGAAAACATTCAAATTAACCGGAAAAGGGTCACAAATAGTTCTCAACGAGAAAGAGTACATCGGAAAAACCAGGCCACTTTAGATGTGGCAACAGCAGCAGCAAAAACATCCAGGAAACGCCCACCATCTCTTGCATAGGCGAATACCAAAGCTCTTGCACAGACGCGAAATGATGAAAGAGTCTACCCATTTACACCATAAAGCATACCATCGACCCGACCGATCCGATTTGTTTGCACTAGATTCCGATGATGATTCCTGTGACGAATTAGCTTGTTGTAGACAATCACCCACCTGGCTAATCATTAGACTTATGTTCTACGTAGATAGCAGCTGGGATAAAGATGGCAAAAATGATTAATACTAAGGTCATACAGACCTCAATGCCCTCCATTAGATTCATTGAAAATAACTTGGATATTAATGCTGACTGAAAGTAAAATATTCCTCATCTTTAGATTCCCAGCGTTTTTAACAAATGGAACTATATATAAAAATAAAAGTTTTTTTTGGAATAAAATCTAAAAAACTTTAAAGATTAAACCTAACTTAAACCTTTTTTATTTTAACGCATAAAATTTCCTTTTTCTTGCAAGCTTTTTTCCTATGTGATAATTCTTGAAATCGTTTTTAAAATTTCAACAGTGAAATCAATTTCTTCTTATTGGCTCTCCGCTTTCAGGATTTCTCTGTTAAGTTTCCAGGAGGTTTTGCAATTATTTTAATCCCTCTATTGTAAAAAATGAAATCTCATTGTAGTGGGGATGCTTGTATATTTCGAAACCGTTGATCAGTAAGCGAGCTGAGTGCCAATTCAATAATTGTGTTTTAGTGATTTCGGGCATGAATCACGTTGGTGAGTGATGGCATGAGACTGCACTGGAAGAGTGAATCCATAATTAGGATTTATGCCGCGGTGAAATCTTCAGCAATCTCTTTGTGGCTCTTGCTGATAGTTTTGCCACAAATCTGGGTGCGTATTTACGGTTTGTGCCAACCGCTGTAATGGTTAAACCTCCAACATCCTGTAGTAGAATTTCTCTTACCTACAAATCAAACCAAATCATAATTTTTTGGATATGCAGAACACGCGTGATGAATCATGAGTTTTGGATTTGAGATTTGTAGCGTGATGACAGTTTTTTGAAATATCATTGTGATTTTTTGGAGAAACCTGGCATTCAGCAAACACATAATTTGGGTAGGTATCTGAGTAACAGATCCCGATTTTACTTGGCATAATCCGAATGCCTTTCTGGGCTGGTTTAATCCATATGGCAGGATCGTTCAAAAAGATATGAGTTGATTAAATTTTTATCAAAATAATATGTATGGAACAGAGGAGTTCGCGTCTGAGGGTTGCGTTAAATATTGTTGGATGGAATCTCAATCGTAGCAAATACCACCAGACAGGAAAGGGGTGAACTGCCAGTTCATAGTCACACCATGGCCACATACTTTCTGTCAATTTTCCACCATAATCGCCCTGTTTTACTGTCAATTTTCCACCATATGTACGCAAATCAATTGAGCAGATCTTTGAGCTTCTTTTTTTTTTAAATTCGATATGTCAAAATGTTGATTTTCCTGCAAACATGGAAGAGTTGATTATTAAGAATTCATTTGGATCCAATGCTAATAAAACAAATCCAAAATATATGTCAAATATCCCATCCATTACGTAAACACATAATCATTTCAAATAGTGGGTAGGATTGTTGATATGGTGTTGGTGACTTGTGATTCGATCAAATTCAACATTGTAATTTTTTAGCCAAATAAAATATGCCTCATATGTAGGATTTATAATGTCGATGCCTTTATACATTTGAGTTTTGATGTTATTTTCTTATGAAATGAAAATTCCATTTTTTAAGAAATGAATAAGATTTTAAATATTTCATTACTTATTTATGATTTTGAGAAATTTATTATACATATGATTATAATATAATATATAACTTTACAATGTTTTATATATATTTTATATGTTTAAATTAAACATAAAAAATATAAAAATGTATAGGTTAGTATATTATAATAATTTGTACAAATGCAATATGATGTGTTGACCAAAAATATGATATTATTTCATCAAAACCCATTTTGTGATGTATAAAAATAAGTGTATGCGACAACAACCAATGTGACCAAAAGTAGAATGTGAGGTGATGTAGCAACAAAAGGTTCCTCTTTGTCTTCAATTGACCAATATGAAAATGTTTCCATGAATGCGAAAAAAAGCAAGGAGGTGCCAAAAATAAAACATCATCAATCATAATGATAAAACACAAATGTGTGAAAAATATGATCAAAACCAATATGATTGTAAACTTCTGAGCCAAGTGGTAATGTTTCAAAAAGTCAAGAATTTTTCAAAATGCCAATAAAGAAGGGAGTTGGAAAATGAAGGGTCCCTGTGATAAATATTCACAAATTATAAAAATCTAAAATCAAACAAATGAGGTAATATATAAAATAAAAGGCCAAAAAAAAACTGCTAAAACACATCCAATCTTCAGTCAAGTGTATTTTACAACAACTAATCCAAATGAGGTCAAAACAAATTTATATAGACAGATAAGGAGAAATAAAACTCATTTTAGCCTTTCCTCATTTTCAAATTCCAATAATAGTACTATCAAGTGATCGGTTAAAAAGGTCCCCATTTTTCACTTATAAATGAAAAATGGGGGGGTTGTGTTTCACCACAACACCACCTTATGGTATCTATTAAATATTTGCATGTCCCATGTGCTTGGTACTTTTAAAAACAATTTTCTACTTTTTGAAAGGATTTGACTATTGAGATTGGACTTGATTCTTAATATTTATTCCCTCTTCTATATATTTCAAAAATGAATGTCAAATTTCCTTTAAAACTACTAGATATTGAAAATGGGTATCTTGAAATTGATATCATATCGTAAGCAATATTATTTTGAAATTGATATAAGATCTCAAGTAATATAATTTTGAAATTGTTGTCTTTCTATTTAAAAGGGTATTAACATGGAGCTAAACCTTGAAAGGAAAATGTTGAAAGAATACAATTATATTTTTCATATTAAATAAAAGGAAAACTCAAATTTTTAAATTTCAAAGTTTTATTGGTAACTTCATGCCATGATATAAGGCTAATTAAAGTGCCCACATTCAGAAGGTTTTTTCTATTTTCTGGGGAATTTTTTCCTATCATTTTTTTGGAAATCAACCCTGTAATTTGACCACAGCAATATTGCAACTAAAACGCCCCATATTAGGATGGTTTTTTCTACTTTCCAGGAACCATTTTTTTCCTATCATTTTTCTGTTTGATTTAAAATCTATAATTTAACCAAAGCACTATTGCAGTTTCATCCATTTTGAGGTATGACTGGAAATTTTTCTAGCCTCCAAGTTAACCCAGAATATCAAAATTGCAATCACAATAACCAATTGTTCAAATTGCATTTTTTTTATTGGTCAGATTCGACAAGGATAGAGTTTTTTAGCTAGCCTGGGCGTTTAAGCTAGCATGTAGACAAAATCCTGTCAGAGACTATGTTAATGTTTCTCATATTTTGGATTCTTTTGGTACCTATTTCTTGTGATTTCCAATTACCGATTTCTAGTAAAGGGATAGATTTTGATGATCAAAACATTCATATACATCCATATATAGAGAAAGTGACTATCAATTAAGCATGAAGTTATATTTGAGCACTAAGTTTTTCTAGCTCAAAATAAAATCCAAATAAAATAAAATTCGAACAATCCCATCTTAGATGTCTGATGCAAAATTTATAAGGAAATATTTTCTAATTAGCCGCATTGGCAGATAATGAATTCAAGGATTCCCGTAATATAATCCATTTAATTGAATAAACAAACCCTAGCTGTACAACCTCCAAGCAAATCCAACATGTGTGATAGACAAATAAATGATAAACACTTATTATAGGTCACATGTTGACAAATAAATGATAAAAACTTGTTATAGGTCAAATGACTAGGATTTAAACTATTGAGATTTACCTGGACAATGATTGGTGTCAAATGCAGTAACGACGAAGGGTGGAGCATCGATAAGCAATGACTCTCCTATTCCCAATTCGACAATCATTCCCTCGTCCATCTATGAAACAAAGAATACAATCTATGTGAGGACACATACATTCCATGAGGATATCAACGTCAATTCCCACGTTGTGCATGCCTGTTGCTCGCCCTTTAATAACAGTTTTTCAACTCACTATCTGGTTTGGAATCTCGAGCCTCATTCTGCAAGGCCTTTTGCTCTGTTACAACAAACTGCTCTTCTCATCCTTTCTGGGCCTTGCCTTGCATTTAAGTAAATGGAAAGCCGAGCATGGCTATCTGTGATTATGATATTGATAGTTTTGATGGTTAGGGGATTCACAGAGGCTAAAGAAATGATATATGATGTGCTGAAAAAGAATGGCCTTCTTGATGGGTTGCTCCCTATGGGGGTGAAATCCTATTCCTTGAACGATGACGGTCAGTTGGACATTTATGTGGAGAAGCCCTACTATTCCAAGTTCGAGAATGAGGTCTACTTCGAGAGAATGATAAGAGGGAAGCTTAACTATAGGCAGGAGAATGATTAGTGTGGAGCAGCAGGAGCTCTTCCTTTGGTTTCCCATCTATATATATGTATCAACGTCAAACTATATATATATATATATATATATATATATATATATATAAATCTTGGGAATCAATGGCCATGGCAGACGATATGTTTAGTTAGGGAGGTACAGTAGATTAGTACAAGTATGCGATGATGCCCCAAGTTACAACCCTCTTCACCTTTTCTACATCAGTAAAGTTGTCTTTAACTTGTCTTCATAGTAACGTGTCTTCAAAGTAATTGCTAAAACACTGACAGTTAAAATGTTGGTTGCGTACTGTGTATGTCTCCGAAACAAGGTAATAAGGAGTTCAACAACTAGGATATACAGCAAGGAAACCAAGAGTTCAACAACCATGATATACGACAATTTATCCTAGCAGCCAGCCCTTCATAGGACATTTTTCTATATTATTTAATTTTTTTTTAAAACTTGTATAAATAAAATTCTACATTTTTTTTACGCTCAATTTTAGGTTTGCACTTCTCGGACGTGCTAGAGCCCTCTTGAAGGCCTCTAACGTGTTCAAATTTGAACCCTGACAGGGCCTACTCAATGTAGATTTTGGACGGGAGTTAACACAAAATGATGTGATTGGTGGTTGGTGGACACTGTTCAAGATAAACTCTTAGAATAGAATGCTTAATGAATGAAAATACTTTTAAATCTATATAGTTTAATTTAATGTTATATAAATTTTTAAATTTTTTTAGAAAATTAAATTTATTTATATATTTAAAATATATTTTAATAAAAAAAAAAAATTTATTATAAATTTTATTGTAGAAATTTGATTAAAAAGATAAAATTTAATAAAATTTAAATGTTTAAATTGTCAATACAATTTCAAGCAAGATTTTAATTAATATATTTTTGAATGTTTAAATAGATTAAACACATAAAAAACTTTCAGATAATTGAACTTGGTAAATTTTAAGTAACTTAAACTTATCATTATTAAAATCTCTACTAAATTTTGGACAAAAATGACTAAAAAAAATACAAGTAAAAAGAACATTTCATCTATTAGTTAAAAATTTCAATATAAAATTTAGTACACAAAACATTTAATACTTTTTCAATGTCAAATATTTATTATTTTTTTCTCTAAATCGCTTTTTTAATTGATTATATTTATCTATTTAATTATCCAACATTTAGATAATATTCATAATATTATATTTCTTTAAAACATAAATAAAATCCAACCATTAACCATAGCCATTAATTATTGCATAGGAGATGGTTAGAGATGGTTAAATTTAATCGTCATTTGCTGACATTTTTCAAATTTTTTTTTTTTTTAAATATTAATTTAGGAATATATATCTATATATATTAGTCTTAATTCTTAAAATTGCAAAGTTAACCTCAATGCAGTTCAATAAATCTTTAAAATAATAAAAAAAATTAATATAAAATGTTGATATTTTTGTGACATAATAAGGAGTTTTAATTTTTCTATAACACAATAAGTAGTTTTTTATAATTGAATCTAGAGAATTCAATTTTTACATAATTAATTATGTATTTAAACTCTATGGAAAACTATAAATCTCATAGGACTAATCAGTTGAGTGCAATACATTTCTATATATCAATCTAGTCAAGCACAAAACACAATTTAATCTAAATATTTAGGTTTTTACCCTTTTAGACTGTTTACATTTTCTTTAATATAAATTTGTTTTTCCAAGGATTCGTTTATTTTGATTCAAATTGATATGATTACTAAGTTTTTCAATGGGAAATTTGTAGCCAGAGGAGAGAAGATGATGATCTTCAATTTAATTCGCAAGAAGATGATGATCTTCAATTTAATTCGCATACACATTTAAGAGCTTCCTAGTTGTAAGTCAAGCAAATGTATTCCTTCTCGTTCACTTTACACAAAAAGAAATATATATGTGTGAGAGAGAGATAATTACGTATTTACATTGGTAATGTTGAGTCTTCCCTTTTAGTCACATGCATGTTACCTTATCCTTTCCATACTTTTAACAATCCAATATGAGACTGATGTGTAATTCGATATATGTTCAATTTGGAGTTGACATGTGTCTCATGAAAAAAAATACTTTAAATGAAAAAACATTGTAGGTTATAATATATATATGTGTGTGTGTGTGTGGGTTAATTTTAATTACAAACATTATAAAACGTTAATAATCATATGCTCACTTTGGTTAGTTGATATTTCACTTTCACTCTTTGAGTAATAATAAAATATTTTGATGTCTATATTAAATAATATAATTTTATATAACTTTGCAGAGATCAAATAATATATATATATATATATATATATATATATATATATATATATATATATATATATATATATATATATATATATATATACTTCTTTTATAAATATTTCAATATAAAATTTAATAAATTGTTTGAATATCCATATTAACTAATTACGCCGTAAGGCGTCACTATTTGAAAACAACTCTCTTATGTGTATCGTGTCATAACCTGAAACTGTTAGATTATATGTTAAACGATTAAAACCTTTTCAACTGTTGGATGAAAAGACAAAAGTAGTTGCAAATATTTAGTTTCCTACACGCGTTTTCTACTTAGTCGTAGATTTGGCTATGTGGAATTGGACGATCCTGATGTGTTTGGGCTCCGTTAGGGTAACGATACCATGTATGCTACCACAATTGCGACAGTCATTTGCTTCATGCTCAATCCTAAATGAGTTTTGCAAACCAGAGAGAACAACCGTGGCTCCAGTCTGGACCTTATCACCATTAACCAGTAAGGGTCTTGTTTGTATTTTATTCCCCGACAGTCTCTGTGGTTGTGATTTAGGAAGCAATTTCTTTTACTATCCTGAATCCCCTCCTTTCTTGTAGGTTCAAGTCCTCTACCTTAGATAGTTCGTCGATTGTTGTTCGACGGAGAATACAGGTATCAGGTTAATTTTTTCAACCCATCGTTTCTTGTTTTATCATTTTCAGAGTTTATGGAATGATACCACAAAATTTCTTAAATGAGATTCTTCTTCTTTTTTCAGGTTTGGATGTGAGTAAAGGGAAAATTTCTGCTGAAGACGTCGATCTCACCGGTTTGCATTTCCTAGGTAAGCCTTGCTGCTTCTAGGTCATTAGCTATTGGATAATACCAAGATGATACCCTAACCCCTCCCTCGACGGCTGTAGGTTATTATCGGAGGTCGACCAAGCAAGGTTATGTAGGGTTCTTATATCCTACATCTGTCATTTATGTGCTATCTTTTCTTTAAAGTGCATGCATGATACCTCTATACAAGTCTAGATACTGTAATGTATTTAGTGTTGACTCTCCAATCCCATGTGCATAAGCTTGAAGCCCACTCGAAACGATAGTGCACAATCATTTGCTTAACAACTATTTAAATCCGAATTGTCTCAAATATTGCGGTGTGGGTATTTACATTTTCATTTGAAAAAGGTTTTCTCCTCTTCCTTCATCTCAATCACATGAGTGGATTTAATCGGACAGACAAGTGGGGAGGTTATCCAGAGGAGGAGGAACAACAACATCAAGGGCCAAACCCAAGAACAAGCACATCGGAGGAGGTTTGAAACAACGCGTGGAGGAAAGGGTAAGGGGTTGTACCCTGTTTTTCCATATAGAAAGTTTGTTTGCTTAATCCAAGGGTGAGATATTCCTGGGTCTTATGGCATCTTCCCTTAACTCAATCTTATATCCCTTGTTTTTATTTTTTTGGGTCTAGGAAATAATTTGTACTTTAATTGGTTGTAAACAATGAATACATTTCCCTCTTTGGGATCTCATAGGCTCCGAGTTACAGTTTTATAACTTGATTGTCACCTCCTAGGTTGCGGGGTTTCCTTCTGTGCGCTTAACAAGAACGGTGGTAGATACCCATCGATAACTAGAAACTTGCTTCTACCCCATTGGTCATAAGGGTTTCGGATCCTTGTTTGTAATTACATCAACAATTTGGTATAAATTACCTTTAGAATTTGGGAGGAATCCATGTGAAAAGTAATATAGTAAGCTGTGAAAAGTAATATAGTAAGCTTGAAAAGTAATGTGGCCTAGCAGTAGACAGCGGGATGATTGGGCTTTTTTTAGTGCAGAGACATGGGTCCAAATCCACTCGAGTGGTGCAAATGAGGCCAGGTGCAAGTCCTAGGTGATTTTGATGGCATAGATATGCAATTCACAGCATGACATCTTTTGCCCAATTGTTGTAAGCTTTTAAAGCATTATTTCTAAAAAAAAGGGTTCCTTGCACATTATCGAAGATCAAGGAGAACTTGTAATATGGAGTTTAAAATAGAGCATCTATGAATGTGATTGTTTCTTGCCTTTACTAAAATTGACCAAAATCACTACATATATCTTGCTTAGCAACTATTGGATCGCTTTAAGTATTTTAAAGCTTTTCCTTTGCAACATGGTGGTGATGGTGCAATTGCTAGTATATTTCAATATGATATATATGTGTGTGGGTTTACCTTAATAAAATATTTCAATCTTTAAAAGAAAAAAGTAATTAAAGGTAAAATAATTTAGTTACTTCTTAATAAGAAGATGTAATTATTCAATTTTTTATATAAAATATTTATAATAATAAATTATTCAAAAATACAATTTAAAGTGATATAGTAATTTTTGGTGATTAATTGAATTAAGAGTGATTGATTGAATTGTATTTACTAAAGTTTTATGACTCTTGTCTTGGAATTAATGAATTCACTATGCAATTCACAAATTTTCCATTAAATTTTGATTGATTTGTAATAAAAAAATAGATAAAATAAATTGTGAAAATAAATAAATAAAAATTGTGAAAACCTTTCCACTTAAAAAGTATTTTGAAATTCCAACCCTCATCCCCGTTATGATAAGGAGATAGCGTTTGACTTCAAGATGTGTCCCTGTTATGATGAGAAGGATTCTCGAGAAAAGAGAGGGATAACCCTTTAAGGTTCGTGTGCTTTTTTCTGCTGGTATAAAATAAAGAAGATAGGGCCTACTCACTCGCTAGAATGATGGAATATTTTTTTTTTTTTGTTCTTTTCTGGAATCCAGTTATAGCGCATTCATGTTAACTCATGTTTCTATTTAAAGCAAAGCATATATATATATATATATAATTTAATTTAATTTTATATAATTTTTGTTGAGAAAACTAAATTTATTTATATATTTTAATTAAAAATATATATATCATAAATTTATTTTATTGTAGAAATTTCATAAAAAAATAAAATAAATTTCAATGTTAAAATTGTTAATACAATTTCAAGTAAGATTTTAATTAATAAATTTTGAATGTTTAAATAGATTAAACACATAAAAAAAATAAGACAATTAAATTGTGTAAAATTCAAATAAATTAAATTTATTATTATTAAAAATCTCTATTAAATTTTGGACAAAAATGACTTAAAACATTGTATGTTAAAAAAAAAAATTATTTTATTAATTAAAATTTTCAATATAAAATTTAATACACAAAATATTTAATACTTTTTCAATATTAAATATTTATTATTTTTTTCTCTAAATCACTTTTTCGATTGATTATATTTATCTATTTAATTATCCAACATTTAGATATCACCGAAAGATTTTATACATAATTTATGGATCACAAAAGCCAAATTCCTAATATTCATACTATTATATTTATTAAAAAATGAATAAAATCCAACCATTAACCATAGCCATTAATTATTGCATACCAGGAAATAGTTAAATTTAACAATCATTTGCCGACATCTTTCAAATATTTTTTTAAAGCATCAAGTTATATATATATATATATATTTCCACATAAATAGTAGTCCTAACTCTAAAATATATATATATATATATATATATATATATATATATATATATATATATATATATATATATATATATATATTTCCACATAAATAGTAGTCCTAACTCTAAAATTGTAAAGTTAAGATAATAACTTTTTAGTGATATAATAAGGAGTTTTGAATTTTCTATAGTTTTTTTCATAATTGAACATAGAGAATTTGATTTTTGCTCATTTAAATTTTATGGAAAACTATAAATCTCATATGATTCATTAATTGACATGCAATACATTTCTATATATCGATCTAGTCAAGCACAAAACACAACTTAATCTAAATATGTAGGTTTTAACTTTTTTAGCCAGTTTACATTTTCTTCAATACAATTTTGTTTTTCCAAGGATTCATTTATTTTGATTCAAATTAATATGATTACCAAGTTTTGCAATGGGAAATTTGTAGCTAGAGTAGAGAAGATGATGATCTTCAGTTTAAAAGTTCTTCACATACACATTTAAGAGCTTCCTAGTTTGTAAGTCAAGAAAATGTATTCCTTCTCATTCACTTTATAGAGAAAGAGACATGTGTGTGTGTGTGTGTCTGAGAGATAATTACATATTTAGATTGGTAATGTTGAGTCTTCCCTTTTAGTCACATGCATGTTACCTTATTCTTTCAATACTTTTATTGAGAACAAAGGCTCAATCTACAATCCAATATGAGAGTAATGTGTAATTTGATATGTGTTCAACTTGGAGTTGACATATGTCTCATGAAAAAAATACTTTAAATGAAAAATACTTTCCAGTAATAAATAAAATATTTTAATGTCTATATTAAATAATATAACTTTATAGAGATAAAATAATTTACTTCTTTTCTAAATATTTCAATATAGAATTTAAATAAATTGTTTGAATATCCATATTAACTAATATATTTCAATATGACATATATATGTGGGGGTTTACCTTAGTAAAATATTTCAATTTTTAAAAGAAAAAGTAATTAAAGGTAAAATAATTTGGTTACTTCTTAAGAAGAGGAAAATGTGTAATCATTCAATTTTTAATATAAAATATTCATAATAATAAATTATTTAAAAATACAATTTAAACTGATGTAATAATTTTTGGTGATTGATTGAAATGTCTATACTAGGGTCTGATGATTCTTGTCCTGGAATTAAGGGATTCACTATGCAATTCACAAATTTTCCATTAAATTTTGGTTGATTTGCAATTAGAGAATCCTTCATGCAATCCACATTTTTTCTTTCATTGTTATTTTTGCTAGTATAGAATATCGCAACAAAATATTTGTAAATGGACCTTATTTCTTTAACAATGTATAAATGTTTATGTGTTTATGGGAGGAGTGACATAACACAGATAAGAAAACAATATATGACATCTCTGGTTTTGGGTAATATTGTTTAGACTAGCTCCAAAGTTTTGGGAGGTGCCTGTTCTGGAAGGAATACGCAATGCAATTAGCTCTTTTGTGAAAATTTGGAAGGTATATATCCTACAGAAGAATTTGCATCTACATGAATATATCACAACCCCTTCCAAAATCAATTGCGTTATCCTTCAAATATGAAACGTGGAATCAACCACTGGACTATGAACATGTTCCATTTCATTGTCGCATGTTTCATGAATACGTACACCTATTTAAAGATTGTCCAATTTTCATAGTAGAATACAGGTGGATACACCAAAATCTAGATAAGTGGACCAACAAGGTGTAGAAATTATACAATATGCATGTATATCATGGATTTACCTGATCTAAAAATTTGCTAAAGTTGAATACTCAATCGCTTCTACAAATATTTGTGGAATTAAAAACACAATCGCCAATCACATAAGCATGAAGAAAGATCAATCACACACAACACAGATAATTTCCTGTGGAAAGATTACAGCTAAAAACTCCACTATCTTCTATTGTATATTATATCATGGATCATGAAACAATTACATACAAAACTCTTCTCACAAGAGCCCTCATTACATCAGCTAATTGTCTCACACTGTCATACAAAAATTGGCAGATCCCTCCAATTTATTGTCTCCAAACAACCTTCCTTCACTGCGCAATCCCTGATGAATGCAATCCCTGAATTGATGCAATCATGCCTGCCTTGACTGCGCAAGTCTCATGGGCACATCCAATGTGTGTTTACTTGCATGTGTGCAAGCAGATAATGTCACAACTGATAGTCAACTTCCCTTTCACCTAGAACTCAATTAGGTCTCCACTGGATCTGACATGCATGCAGCTAATATTAATAAATCCTCAGTTGCATGTGAGATCGCTGATTGTGAATTAATTAATATTTAATTCAGTAGATCTCTCACTAGTGTATCTTCAGTTACAACTAGCACAACTGAGTTTAACTCACTTAACTGAGTTAAATATTTACAACTTTCACAAACTCATGCACCACTGCACTTCGAACTCTATTACAACTAGAATCACTCTGTTACAATTAGAATTACTTTGCATGTCCCACCAACCAACCTCTAACTCAAAATTCACTTAGCTAACTGATTTGCCACTTCAGTTAACTATTTCAAGTCCACATTGAGAATAGATTACAGTTTAATGTCCATCTAAATTAAGGGATAATAAAAATAGACAAGAACCTAAAAATAGCCTGTGTGCCTCACCCTAGTGTAGTTACTTAATTTTCACTAGGATCATGGGTGCTAGAAATTTCTTGTTGAATCTCAACACTCCCTCTCAAAAAGAAAGGGGTTATCCTTCACCCCGATCCTGTCTCTATGGTATTCGAATTTTCTCTTGGTGAGCGCCTTCGTCAGAATATCTACATCCTGATCTGCCATGGGAATGTACTGAAGCAACATGATTCTCCTCTACACACAATCTCTGAGATGATGGTACCAGATATCTATATGCTTGGACCTATCATGAAACACAGGATTAATCAAGAGTTTAATGCAACTCTGATTATCACAACGAATCATTGTCGGATCCATCTGAGAACCAAAAAAACCAAGATCTTTCTTATCCAGATAGCCCCACATGCAGCTTGGCTTGCTGCCATGTATTCTGCTTCCGCTAAAATGAGTGCCACGGATCTCTGCTTCCTGTTGTACTAAGAAAAAACTGTAGATCCAATGCTAAAGATCCCCCTTGATGTGCTCTTTCTGTCTGATGGACTTCCAGCCCAATATGCATCCGTGAAGCCACGCAACTTCACTCCATCTGTTCTTTTGTATCATAGAACATACTCTGATGTGCCCCTCAGGTATCTTAGGACATGCTTCCCCGCCTTCCAAAAGAGCTTGGTAGGCTTAATGTAATATTCCCAATTAGCCTCAAGCTAATTGGAATATTGAATTTTTCTTTACTTTTATGTTCATGAATAAATGGATAAAGGAGGAACATAAAAACTCCTAAAACAATAAAATAAATCAATGGCCCATGTGAACAAGGCTAAATCTGGGCTACTTTAATAAAACACCCTTATGTGTGAAAGGGGTTGAGACATTTGACTGTGTCAACAAGACCAAATCAACAACACTATCCAGATGCAATGAACCTCCTAGATGCACAGCACAGTTTTAGATGGAGGCCAAACATGTGAAAGGAGCTAAATCATTGATATGGTTTAGGGTTTTGCAAGATCTCAATCTTATAAAAGGATGAGGAGGACAACAAGAGAGGGGTTGTTGATGACCATATTATTTCTGAAGAATTTTTATGTTTAGACATTTCTCATTCTCTTAGCTGTTTAGCAGAGAATAGTGTTGTTTAGCACAAGGATCTCCTGTTTAGGAATCCTTCTCTTTCCTTGAGGAGCTCTTGGGAGAGTCTTTCATTTCTTGTCCACTATCAGGCATTTTGCCAAGCTCTTCTTCCAACTACAACGCAGATCCTGTTGAGGGTTTGGTTGTCTTTGTAAGCTGCAGCAAGTGGAGGCTAGATCTATTTAGATCTAGGCCAATGTAGTGCCCCTTTTCAGTGGGAAAGGCTTCTATCCCATTAGCAAGAGTGTTCTAGATCATTGGAGCTTAAGATCTACATCTTGGCATCAGACCAAACTGTTCTTCAAGCCTACAATGCAATCCCTCTTCCAGTACTGCGTTATCTGCAAAGAGGAAAGTTGCAGGGTGTTTTGGCAAAGTTTGAGGAGTGATCTCTGGTGTTGGGGATCTGCCCTTCACTATGGTGATCCATGAATTTCTGTTCTATTCCATGTCATATTCAGATCTGATCTGAATACTTATGTATATGCTTTAGAAATTCTGAATAAATCTGCAAATCTGCTGCATAGAATCTCAGATCTACTCCATGTGCTTCATGATTTGCTGAAATCCCCAAGGGGAATGTAAAGTAGAGACATTATAGTGTATGGATCTGTCATAGATCTTAATATTCATGCAATATTTTGTTCTAGATCTAAGTTGTAATCTGCTGCTACAGTACACTCTATAAACTAACGCTGTCAAGCCTTTGCAGTCAATATATGTGTTGTCGCACCTCTTTTTAAGGATTTCTTTCTGTATAAGTCTTATATTTTCTCTTGTACATTGTATGGGCCACATTATAAATCTGATTTACTATTGTATAAGTGAATTATGAGCCTCCATATTGGCCTCCTACTGCTAATAAGCTAAACTGTGTTATTTTCTGAGCAGTATTATTTTGTGTTGCTGCAGTCCCTTCTTTGGGCATTTTTCAAGCCATACTAGGTGTGGGGGACCTATTTACCTCACCTAGAATGATTTGTTTCTGATCTCCTCTTGGATTTAGGTCTTAGATTGTCAGATCTAAGGGATCCAAGGGCTGATTTGGATTTCTGTAGCATCCATTTCTGAAAAATGTGTTTTTCAGAAATGCATTGCTGACAGTCCCATTATGGGGATATTACAGTGGTATCAGAGCATCATCTTGGCGCAGCCTGTGCTTTCTTAAGAAGCCAATATGCCTTCCATAGAAGGAGAGCCTCTTACTGACAGAGAGAAGAGGAATCTAAGAAGAAGACAGAATATGTATGATTACACTGAAGACACAGAAGAAAAGGGTAAAACCCCTTTATCTGGAAGAATGAAAGGGAAAGAGTTTTCAAAAACTCTGTTCCAAAATTTGCATGAGCTTAAGAATGAAATCGGGGGAATGAGGAAAGAAAGACATGAAGATCCCTTGAAGATATTTTCACATGAAGGGAGCCCCAGTTCTTCATACTCTGTGTGTGAGCATTCAGCCACACAATCTGATCTGCCATGTTGTAGCATGCCTACATTCCTAGCAAGAGAAGAAGAAGAAGGAGAGACACCAAAAGAGGAGACTCTTGGTGACTATCTCCAAGAATATGAATCTTAGTCTAAAAGATTCAAAGAGCATCTAAGCTTCCCAGAGTTTTGTCAACTCAAAGAAGAAAGAAGATCCAACATATACAAGAGAAGAAGAGGGTGCATGCAACCCACTTTGGGTAGGACTTTCCTACCTACATTTGATGGATCACCTAAGAGCTTAGTCAAGTCTTGGGTAAAGAAGCTTGACACATATTTCCAGCTGCATCAAGTTTCAGAAGAAGAAGCCATAAGAGTAGCAGCGCTGCAACTCCAAGGTAAAGCTTATGCCTGGTGGTTATTTGAGTCTTCTTCATTGAAAAATGTAAACATATCTACTTATGCAAAGTTCACTAGGAGGCTAGTGAAAAGATTTAATTCTGTGCCATCTGAAATTTCTATGGGTAAGCAAACTAAGCCCAAGAATTTAGAACCTTTGCATGGGAAAGAAAGATCCATGAAGATAACTCCATTTCAGAACATTGTTGAAGGGGTTAAGGATCTGCTATATGATTTGCCAGGGGAAAAGGCCCCATTTCAGTAAGAACATTCTTCTCAAGAAGAAGATATGAGTGTTCCTTTTTCAAGGAGAGATCAAGATAAATGATCTCTTATTGATGAGGCAGGCTCCATCGATGAGGAGAAGAAAGAAGAAGAGCTAAAAGGTGCCTCCAGTGCTATGACAATAGGAGGAGATATATTTTTATTGGGAGATGGAGATGAAGCCATGGCTTCCACCCAGAGGGCTCTTGTATCTTTGCAAAAGGCCCCAAGGATCTTATACATGAAGAGGATGAGTAGCATGTGTCTATGAATATAGACAATGAGACAAAACAATGGAGGGAATGTGTTCCAACATTGCATCCAATTTTGGGAACACACACTATGATAGATCAGTCCTTTGTGATCAAGACTCGTATCACCAAGGAGGTGATGGGTGTTCATGAGTTAACTGCATCTAAAGGGAGCACCTTAGACTGTGATACCTTGCAGAAGGTGGGTGATGAAGAAGAAGATGGGGAAGTTGCTCTGATGCCCCCTTATCATGATACTTTCACATAGAAATCAGAGGTGGATTTGCGCAGTGGAAGCAGTCATAATATGTTCCCATCTGTTGTTCACATGGGATTGAGCCATGAGACATCATTATCTTGTGGTATACCACTTGGGAGACCACCTGATTCAGATTTGATGAAAGACGTTTCATGCATTGATGCTCCTTTCATAGATCCAAGGAGGAAGGGAGCACTAGAAGACCATGCTACAACGCTGAGAGTATGGGGAAGGAACAAAAAGAGGGAAAGCATTTTTCCCTTAAAATCATTATCCATTCTCTCATCTCATACTGTGCTGAGAAAAGACACTGCAAGAATGAAGGATGACACCATCATGAAGCAAGGAAGGCAATCCTTGAATCAGAGGACAAACTTGTTTGGAGGATCCTCTTCCATACATGATGAGAGATGGTGGTCACACATGCATACTTTGGCAAAACCAAGGAGGTTTGGATAGATGATAGCCTTCCATGGGAGACTAACTTCCAAGAACTTCCATTTCCTTTTGAGCATTTATATATGCAAGGAGGGCAGCAAGGAAGGAATGGCAACCTTCCACCTTATACCTTTGGCATGGGAGATGTCAAGGAGGATAAAAATGGGACGCTTGGCTTTCCAACATACACCTTTGACATGGAAGATGTCAAGGAGAAGAATAACAACATGGCAAACACTTTAGATGGCACATTATCCTCGCTGTCATTGTTGGGCACATTAGATCCATATTGGAAATCCCAACTGTTGGTGGAATATTCCAAGGATCTTCATACTTGCATGATTCTTGATGACTTGCTGCATGAGGAGAGCTATTAAATCCTTGATGGAGTCATCTATAATCATGGTAGGATCTTCTTTTCTAGAGCTTCCAAGCACAAGGAGAAGTTACAACAAAGGGCTTATGAAGAGTTCTATTTCAGCCACACATATTCTATGAAGCTCAACAACATCATCTTGAGGAGATATTATTGGGAGGGCTTTGAAAAAGAACTATATCAGCATGGTCAAAGATGCATGAACCTTGTGGAGTTGGAGCAGCAACAAGACTCTAAGATAGAGTTATTTCAGCCAATTGTCCCTACCTTGGGTGGAGGAGAAAGATCTATACACCACTCCACTTGTATAAGGAGGACTTTTGGTGAAGAACATACATATGTAAAGCATGTTTCATTTTTTGTTTGTATGTATTCCTTCACTATTTTTATGCAGGACATGACTCCAAGGAGTGGTACATCTTGTAGATCTCATGGCAAATAATGGGCCACAAACATTTATGAATTTGGCCACTCCCTTGGAAGGAAAAGGGAAATTTTGCAACATGATGGGTGCTTCCCAAAGGCACCAAATATATCTCACACTTTAGCTATGGTGAGATGGTATGGGCAGCAAGTAAGTGGTGGGAAAACCACTTACCACATCTTGATTTGATGTAGGTAGGGGATGCTCTGTGCTAGTTCCACATGTGGGACTATGATCCACCTCCATGTGCACAAATTTCTGTTTGTTTGTACATTGTTTTGATCCCCTATATTGATGATGTACTTGTACTTTTTATGAGGATGTATGGAGGAAGGAGGTAAGGCATGCATGTGCCCTATGGTATGACTACACTCCTTGGAATTTATGTCCTATATTTCAGGGAGGGCATTGGGCAAACCATGTTTGTTTCATGTGATTTATTGTTTCCTTATGGGATGAGTTGTTTGCATCTCATGAGAACCTTGTTGGAACAAGTCATGGATGGATGGATTGGTGATCACTTAGCTTGTGGGAGAAGCATATCATTTGAGGGTGTCACCAATGGAGGAGGAAAGAAGTTGCAGCACTCACCTTATTAGTTGCTTGAGGACAAGCAACATTTTGGAGGGGAGGACTGTAATATTCCCAATTAGCCTCAAGCTAATTGGAATATTAAATTTTGCTTTACTTTTCTGTTGATGAATAAATGTATAAAGGAGGAACATAAAAACTCTTAAAACAACAAAATAAATCAATTCCCCATGTGAGCAAGGCTAAATCTGGTCTACTTTAATAAAACACCCTTATGTGTGAAAGGGGTTGAGACATTTGACTGGGTCAACATGATCAAATCAACATCGTTGTCCAGATGCAATGAACCTCCTAGATGCACAACACAGTTTTAGATGGAGTCCACACATGTGAAAGGAGCTAAATCATTGAGATGGTTTAGGGTTTTGCAAGATATCAATCTTATAAAAGGAAGAGGAGGACAACAAGAGAGGGGTTGTTGATGACCATATTATTTCTAAAGAATTTTTCTATTTAGACATTTCTCATTCTCTTGGGTGTTTAGCAGAGAATAGTGTTGTTTAGCACAAGGATCTCTTGTTTAGGAATCCTTCTCTTTCCTTGAGGAGCTCTTGGAAGAGTCTTGCATTTCTTGTCCACTATCAGGCATTTGGCCAAGCTCTTCTTCCAACTACAATGCAGATCTTGTTGAGGGTTTGGTTGTCTTTGTAAGCTTCAGCAAGTGGAGGCTAGATCTATTCAGATCTAGGCCAATGTAGTGCCCCTTTTTAGTGGGAAAGGCTTTTATCCCATTGGAAAGAGTGTTCTGGATCATTGGAGCTTCAGATCTACATCTTGGCATCAGGCCAAACTGTTCTTCAAGCCTACAGTGCAGTCCCTCTTCCAGTACTGTGTTATCTTCAAAGAGGAAAGTTGTAGGGTGTTTTGGAAAAGTTTGAGGAGTGATCTCTGGTGTTGGGGATCTGCCCTTCACTGTGGTGATCCATGGATTTCCGTTATATTCCATGTCATATTCGGATCTGATCTGAATACTCTTGTATATGCTTCAGAAATTCTGAATAAATCTGCAGATCTGCTGCATAAAATCTCAAATATACTCCATGTGCTTCATGATTTTATGAAATCCTCAAGGGGAATGTAAAGTAGAGACATTATAGTGTATGGATCTGTCATAGATCTTCCTGTTCATGCAATATTTTGTTCTAGATCTAATTTATAATCTACTGCTGCAGTACATTCTATAAAATAACGCTGTCAAGCCTTTGCAGTCAATATATGTGTTGTAGCACCTCTTTTTGAGGATTTTTATCTGTTTAAGTCTTCTACTTTCTCTTGTACACTGTATGGGCCACATTATAAATATGATTTACTGTTGTATAAGTGAATTATGAGCCTCCATATTGGCCTCCTACTTCTCATAAGCTAAACTGCATTATTTTCTGAGCAGCATTATTTTGTGTTGCTGCAGTCCCTTCTTTGGGCATTTTTCAAGCCATACTAGGTGTGGGAGACATGTTTACCTCACCTAGAATGATTTGTTTCTGATATCCTCTTGGATTTAGGTCTTATATTGTTAGATCTAAGGGATCCAAGGGCTGATTTGGATTTCTGTAGCATCCATTTATGAAAAATGCATTTTTTCAAAAATGCATTGCTGAGAGTCCCATTATGGGGATATTACACTTAACCATAGCTTGACTTAGCTGGTTAACCGCATAGAAAATGTATGATCTCGTGTTCACTAGATACATTAGCGAACCCACTAACTGTCGATAGATAGTAGCATCCCTTAACTCTCAAGAAGTAGCGTCCTCTTTCCTCCAATTTCCTAGAAGAGGAGTATCCATGGGTTTGCAGCTCTCCATGTTAAACTTACCCAGTATCTCCTTTGTATACTTGTCTTGAGACACAAAAATTTCACCATCCGGCTGCCATATTTCCAATCCAAGGAAATAATCAAGGAGGTCCATATCCTTCATTTCGAACTCCCTTGCAAGATCCTCCTTGCATGAGTGTATCAGCTGCTCATCACCAGCCAAAATTAAATCATCAACATAAAGAACAATGATCAATAGCTTATCCTCAACCACAATCTGGTACAGGTTTGCATCTGCTTCACTTTTGGTGAAGCCCAGTCTGGTGAAATAGCTATCTATCTGAGTGTACCAAGCACGGGGTGCTTGCTTAAGCCCATACAACGCTCTTTTCAAGCCTGCACACATTCGACTCGCTGTTGAAGATATCGAAACCTTCAGGCTTCTCTATGTATACATCTTCCTCAATGATCCCATTGAGAAACGTAGTTTTCACATCCATCTGGTGGATGCGCCAACCCATCTGCGCTAAGAGTGCAAGGATGGTCCTTATGTAAGAGTACCTTGTGACAGGCGCAAAAGTATCATCATAATCTATCCCCTCAATCTGTGAGAAACCCGGGCCACAAATCTGGCCTTGTATTTCTCCACACTCCCATCAACAGCTTGATTTACCTTGTAGATCCATCTCGAACCTACCATAGATTTGTCAATCGGTCTTAGGACAATTTCCCATGCACTGTTTTTGACAATGGATTCATACTCCTCCACCATTGCATCAACCGAAGTAGGTTGTTGCATTGCTTCCTGAAAGGAAGATGGTTCACTCATGATACATTTTCTCATAGGAGCCATGTATCCAGTAAATCGGTCAGGAGACTATCTCTATCTACTCTGTGAAGTAGGGGCTCCTACATTCTCTACAGCATCAAGTCTCAACATTTCATCTTCCGTGGTGCGCTTTCTGCCATTTTTTATGGATGGCTCTGCATGAGTGATTTCCTCCACTCCATGAACCTCCTCATGTGGCTGATCCACATCTTGAGACTCATCTTTGGGAACCAGCAGTTCCTCCTCCGCATGCAAGTCCAGCTCCCTCTCAAGGGAACCCCGCATGTATTTCCCCTCATCAAATTTTATACTTGTCGCACAACAATCATTCTGCTATTTGGAAAATACAAACGATAATTATGGGGTGTTTCTATGTACCCCAAAAAAATAACAACTTCAACAGTCGGTTCCGGCTTCTTCCTAACATCCTTGGTCACATGCACATAAATAGATGAGCCAAAAATCATAAGGTGTGAAACATCTGATTTCTTACCAGTTAAATATTCTTCAGGTGTACTCATGCCAAGTACTCTATGAGGACAACGATTTTGCACATAAACTGCAGTGTTGCATGCTTCTGCCCAAAAATGCACTGGTAGGCTCTTATAATGCAACATTGCTCGTGTTGCACCCACGATCATTCTGTTCTTCCTCTCTATGACCCCACTCTGCTATGGGTTATGAGGCGCTATGAGTTCTATTCGAATTACTTCTTTGCTGCAGAAGTTATTGAATTCGTTAGAGATGTATTCTCCACCATTATCGCTCTTAAGAGCCTTCATTTGCTTCCTCGACTCTTTCTCCACCAATGCATTAAAATCACAAAACTTAGAGAATGTTTGATCTTTCTTCTGCATGAAGAAGATCCGGCATTTACGAGAAAATTCATGAACAAATATTACATAGTACTTATGTTTTGTTGTTGAAGCAACCGAGAATGGCCCACATACGTCTGTGTGAACTCTCTTAAGGATCCCCAAAGCACAGTTTTCCTTCTCATGAAAGGTGAACTTTACATACTTCCCCATGGTGCAACCCTTGCACTAATCTAACTGAGCAAGTGTTCCCATTGGAAGTCCAGTAGATATTTTTGGCATGACTTTCAAGGCTCCATGATGAAGATGGCCCAATCGCTTGTGCCATAATTCGCCCTCATCCAGGCTCACCACTTTCTCTGCCTTGCCCACCATGGCAGTGCAACCATCTACCTCTAGCTTGTAGATATTCTTAACTCGAATCCCTATCCTCTTGGCTTGACTCGTTTTTTTATGTCACAGGAAATATTTTCCATCACTAAAAACAACGTCATAGCCTCTGTCCTCAAACATTGAGACTAAGACAAAAAATTTCTTCAGACCTGGAACATTCATTACATATTTTAATTGAAATGGTTTACCTGAATCCCTCTGAAAGGTAATGGTACCAATCCCGGTAGCATTGTACCTTCCGTCATCGCCCATATCAATATGCATCTGGAGATCTTTCTTCTCCAAGTCACTGAAAATTTCCTTATCTCTCGTCATGTGAAAGGAAGCGCCACTATCCAAATACCACACCGATCCCAATGCACTTGACACCATGCATGCAATCAAGGAGAAGTCAAGCTCAAATTGCTAGGCAAGGGCCTCACCAGCTGTAGATCCAACAACCTTCATGTTCTTCTTTGTGGACAGTTAGTAGGAAAATGCCCATGTTCGTGACAATGAAAACACTTCACCTTGAACATGTCCTACTTCTTGCCTTTAGACTCAGATTTAGAATGGAATTTCTTCCCCTTCCACTTCTTCGCCTTGGCAGCCAAAGCACAATCCTCTTCATCATCATGCTTTGATGAAGAGCCATCTCTGGTGTTCCGCCTGAACTCCTCCTGCACCAGATCCGACCACAGTCGTTCCCAATCTGGAAATTTTTCCTGTCCATTGACAGAGTCTTCATAACTGTTCCAACTCTTAGGAAGTCCTAGGAGAGCCAAACTCACCAAATCATCATCAACGACTGTTATTCCCACACTCCCCAGCTCATCCCAACATTGGACAAACTTCGTGATATACTTTGGAATGGTGTTGCCCTTTCCCATATTGATCTTCCTGAGTTTATCTTTGAGCGCCAATTTCCTATGGTCGTTGTTGCTTTGGAATAGATTTGTCAAAGCCTTCCACATAGCATATGGTGTGGATTTCCCATGGAGGCTTGAGAAAATGTGGTCTCTTACTCCCTCCAATAGGATCCTCCTCGCCTTTGCCACTTTCTTTTTCCATGCATCAATATTGGAACCATTTGCAACATCTGGCTTAGGAACATATTTTTCAATGAATTCCTTCAAGCCATTGTATTCGAGTACCGCCTCCATCCTGTCCTTCCAAGTAATGTAGTTCGAGCTGCCCTCAAGTGCATACTCTAACCTCAAGCCATTGAAAGCCATTTCGATCTTGAATCAACTGTAGCACCAGGAAATTCTTTCTACAAATTCGAATTCTATCCAGTCACAAACTCAGCTCTTGCTTCACTTCTGCAATTTCCTATGCTCTGATACCATGTAGAAATTATACAATATGCATGTATATCTTGTATTCAACCGATCTAACAATTTGCTAAAGTTAAATACAGAATCACTTCCACAAATATTTGCAGAATTAAAAACACAATTTCCAATCACATAAGCATGAAGAAAGGTCAATCACACACAACACAAATAATTTTCCGGGGAAAACTTACAGCTAAAAACCCCACTATCTTCTATTTTATATTATATCACGGATCATGAAACAATTACATACAAAAATCTTCTCACGGGAGCCCTCAGTACATCAGCTAATTGTCTCACACTGTCGTACAAAAATTGGCAAATCCATTAGCCAATTTACTATCTCTAAATAGCCTTCATTCACTGCGCAATACTTGTTGAATGCAATCCCTAAATTGATGCAATCATGCCTGCCTTGACTGTGCAAGTATCATGGGCACATCAAATGTGTTTTTACTTGCATGTGTGTAAGAAGATAATGTCACAACTGATAGTCAACTTCCATTTCACCTAGAACTCAATTGGGTCTTTACTGGATCTGACATGCATGCAGCTAATATTAGTAAATCCTCAGTTTCATGTGAGATATCTAATTGTGAATTAATTAATATTTAATTCACTAGATCTCTCACTAGTGTATATTTAGCTACAACTAGCACAACTGAGTTTAACTCACTTAATTGAGTTAAACTATTTACAACTTGCACAAACTCATGCACCACTGCACTTTGAACTCTGTTACAACTAGAGTTACTCTGCGTGTCCCACCAACCAACCTCTATCTCAAAATTCACTTAGCTAACTGATTTTCTACTTCATTTAACAATTTCAAGTCCACATTGAGAATAGATTACATTTTCATGCCCATATAAATTAAGGGATAATAAAAATAGACATGCACCTGCAAATAGCCTGTGGGCCCCACCCTAGTGTAGGTGCTTAATTTTCACTAGGATCATGGGTGCCAAAAATTTCTTGTTGAATCTCAACACAAGGAGATAGATGGAAAGGTGGATCTGACGGATTCTAGGAGGTAATTTCCAAATGTCACAATCCCCGCAACACATAAAGACAATTCAAATCAAGTTATCGAAAATTGGTGGAAACCCTGAATCAAAATTATTTCTAGAATATTGTTCTAGAGGAAAAGGAAATTTAACTTCCATAAGATAATTAATTTGGATGACCTGGTCAATATAACCCCAAGCCAGGTACTGGTTAAATGAAAATCCTCTAAAATTTCTGGAGATAATACTGAGAATAAATCTATACCTAAACATGGGTCAATGGAAGCTAAGACAGAAGAAATGGTCAATATACACTATGGTGAAAATATAATAACCAATATCATGGTAAGTTGGAAACATCAAGATGTTCAAGATTTATATGAGCTATAAACCTTGTATTTTAAGAAGCCATACCATCGATATCAGGAAAAAAAAATGGGTTATACAAATGGGGATTAGACTAATACAATTCCAGATTTTGGAATATAGGTAAAAGTGGGGGAAGGAAAAGGGCGAACATAAAAATAAGGTAAATGGAGAGGTTGAACTAGAAGTTAGGCATCGATCAAAAAAATTTGTGAACTTGATTAATTTATGTAAGGAAAAGGCTCTTTTAGAGGTGTACACCTCCATTAAACAACTTTTGGAATGAAAGTGATTTCCTAGAACATTCACAAACTCCATATCCATGGAAAAAAAGGTATCTAAGGGATCTAATTAGTAAATAAAAACCTATAGTAATGATGTTACAAGGGACAAAATCATCGGAGGAAAATTTAAAGCAAACAACAAAGTTGTGCTAGAAAGGTTATGAATATATTGCTTTGGACATGAAGGGGGGTGCTTGAGGAGTGGCTCTTCTCTAGAATCCTAAAGAAATTAGTTTTATATATCAGCTAGCTATGCCTTGCATCGTATCAGGAAAGTTCCAATATTTGGGTTTAAAATAAACTGGATGTCTAGCAGTAGTCTACGAGCAGGCTTATACTAGTAGACAAATTTTCCTTTTTGAGTAATTTTAAAACTATAATATCCCTACACACTGGGGATATCTAGGCGATTGGGGGTGACTTTAATCTTATTACCTCCTTAGAGGAGAAGCGAGGGGGAGTCATATGGCTTGAAAAATAAGAAATGAAATTTAAAGAGTTGATAACAAACCGTTATCATGCAAATATTCCCACAAAAAATGACATCTATGCTTGGAACAACACAAGGGGAGGAAAACACCAGGTAGCTAGTCACATGGATCGTTTCCTAGCTTCAAAATCACTCATGGGAAAATACTTTCACATTGAGGAAACTATCCTAGAAAATATGGGGTCATATCATTCGTCCATTCGATTAGAATTGGACCTCAAAACTACACCCAACAGTCGACCTTTTCAATTTGAGAGATTTTGGCTCAAAGATTCGACTTTTGTAGAAAAAGCTAAAAGCTGGTGGGAAGAAATTCAATTTCAAGGAGTTAACCAAATGCATTATTTTGAGTTGAAGTTTTTTTTTTGAAAAAAATGAGAATAAATTCTCTTAAATCTACGCCCGGTCACAATAAATACCATGGGAAGTCATTACATAATTATCATTTTCCAATGGGATATTCCAGTGGGGTAATGATGAAATTATTGAAAGACATATCCCAATATGTTCCATAGATTCAATTACTAAGTCCTTCTACATGTTTACAAGAGTGAATTATTACATATTATAAGCATAAGTGAATGGAAAAATAATACATTATGATATTTTGAAGGTTTTTGAAGAAAATAATCCACGCGAAGTTGGGATCCTAAGGCCAAGTTAGAATTTGTTTTGCATTCTCGCTTTTCTTTATTGGATTTCCTACCTCTTGTGAGAGGTGGTTCCACTTCCTTCGGGGAGATGGGTTTTTTAGCACTACCTCTAGTGCATGATTTTTAATGAACTATTCTAATTGCCATAACTTACCAACAAATATTTGGGGAACATTTATTCATCTCCACAATAGCGGAGGGTGTAAATTCCAATGCTCTTTTCTCAAAATTGACTATGGCCCTGAAGAATCAACCTGTGAAGGGGTTTTGTCTTCATTGTCCACCAAAATTTCAATATTATGTTGATCCTCATTCGAGGTTTCATCCACAGGGGTATCTTCATGTTATGGATCTTGAAGAGCCTCAAAATAGTTTTTTTGATGGAAGGTTCTGCGATCGGATCTACTACAACATGTTTCTTTGGAGTTGCAGTCTTATTTTGTAGATTATTTTTTCGCTTTTGTGCTAGCTGGAAAATAGCTTCTTTAGAGATAGGGGCTTGGGCCTTGTTGGCAACCCAACCGACTCCCCTGTCATTTTCAAAATGATATCGGCCTCTCTCTTTTTAATGGCGGTTTGCTTTGGTTTTCATGATTTTCATTTAAAGTATGGATTCTAACATGGTCTTTAATAAGACCTTTTGTTTGTGATTAGCACATTGCCTTAACAAAAATTTGATTTTTTACTTTTATATGTTTATTTTGGTTATTCACCTTGATTTTGTAGTAATGATGATTTAATGTTGTCCTATGTGGTTATAAAGTTCAATAACCTAGCCAATCTCTATTATGAAAATATATATTCTAGTTTGTGTACATATTTTCATATTTATCATGTTGCATTAAAGAGGTTCTATGAATTTTCATTGGCTTTCTGTCTTGTAGCAACATTGGTTTGTTGATTTCATCAAAGGTTGTATTCTTATATAGTATGATCGCATGGTTCTAACAAATAATTTAAATGATTATATGTTAGCTTTCCAATGGTTTTCTTCTTCACAGGAGGCAGAAACCAAAGTATCACAGGCCTTAAAACTAGTCAAGCGTGACCACACCAAACAATTAGGGCTATTTGAAGAGCTCTGGTTTGGGTCACTTCTCCCTTGTTGGCAAATGTCACAAAACGCGCGTCAACAAAATGGCCATAGGAGGGAAAACTAGAATTAAAATGGCAAAGGGAAACCATAGGAATCAAATTGTTAGGTCCCCCATTATCACAAGAAGTCACACAGACCCTCCCCCTACTGAGACTTTTATTAGTTCTTAGCCTCAACCTGAACAAACCAAAAACGAACCTACCACCCCAACCTAAAGACACATTCAATCTGAGATTGACGAAGTTCTATAAAGATCATGTGAAATTATTTACAGAACGCAGGAGAAATTGGAATGAACTAGGACTATTTAAATAATATTATCTCAACACCTAATTACTTCTCTTGATCTTCAATTGCAAGATCCCACAGTCCTGGATCCCCACACGGACATCACTCAGATTACCACTTCCTTCAAAAATAGATTGCATGATATCCTAACTGGTAGGATCATCGATCTTAATCAATATGCATCTAAGTTTCCCTCTAGTGAATGCAACCAACCTATTGTTTTTGGAGGTTCCATTTCTCCCCCTTCCCCACCAAGCTCACCTTCTTCTTCTAAAGACTCCTATAGTGAATAAGATTGTTTTGATTCATTGGAATTTGAGGGATCCCCAAGTATGGATAACAACTAAGACAACCCTAGAAATAATTAAAGAACCCAACAAAATAATTTTGTAAACTTGTGGTTTGATCAATATGTTGTCGTTGTTCCTGGTGTACAACGTCCCCTGCCTAGAAACCCTCACAATTTTCTCCCCAAATTTGATCTTGATTCTAAGTAGAAGCCTAAGGATCATATTAAAGCCTTATGTTGGTTGTTAGGTAGATAAATGTCTGACATGAAGACATAATTTGCAGATTTTTCCCTTATACATTTGAGGGGAAACCTACTACTTGGTACTTTGATTAGCCCCCCCAAAGTATTTTTTCATGGGCACAATTTGAAATTACATTTCTAGAGAAATTTAGATACGATAAACCCCCAGAGATATTAGTTACGAAAATATCAAACATAATAACGTAAAATAAAGAAAACGTGAAAGATTTCAATGTAAGGTTACTCTCATTAAAAAATAAAATTCATGTCACAATTTATGTTTGCTCAGAATTTGAGTGTTTCCTACTATGTTAAAGATTTTCCTACTGAAATTTTCATGTGGGTGGAGAGATTCGAGAAATCTACTCTACAAGCATCTTTTGAGGAATATTTGTCTATAGAAAAGGATATCCTTAGCTTAATGCCCAATTATGATAAACAAACTTACACAACTTCTTCTTCCAGTAAAAAAATATGAAGCATCAAAAAAACCCTCCAAAAAGAAAGAAACATCTCATTTTGATTTGGAAAGCCTCCCAAAGTCTCTCAACAAAGTGTCAAATCTCGAAAGTAATTCAATAGAAAGTACTTCAAATAGAGAAAATTTTTAAAGTCCTCAAGGGAAGCCATTTCAAAACAAGCCTCTTCCACCAAATGAAGACATTTTTGCGAAGGCTTATTAGATACCATACAAGAAATTATTGTTGATTCTACCTTTGATGAAAATCATGTAGAGGATGTTGAAATCAATATTGAAGAATATAATGATTAACCACTGCCTTATATAGGTCATTTTTCAAACATATTATTTGAAGAATATCTTGATCCAATTGTTTCTAATCATCACCACTATAATACACATAGAAAAAGCTTGAATGAAAAACACGATTCATAAAAATGATGTTATAAACTTAGATTATGAGCCTATCAAAGACTTGAAAAAAATAAGCTAAAATTTCATTGTTTGAGTTGCTGAAAATATTTTTAATACAATGGAAAGTTCAACAATATTTTTCTAAAAATTCAACTAAAAATAAAGTTGCTACAAACGAAAATATAGCTAGTTTTGAAAGACCACCAATTCATCATGTGTAGAATTTAAAACACCCATCATAAAACCCTCCTACATAGAAAATAAAACTACCCACATTCTTGCTTACTTATAATATATTTAATCAAAATGTACACAATTTCATGATATACTCAGGGGCTTCCTTGAATGTCATGCCACTTTGCAAGAAACTCAATGCCCAAATGCAACCTTCTGAAGCAAAGATTGTTCAACTTGATAGAACAAGTGTGAAGGTAGTATGGGAGCTTACTAATGTTCTTATTAGTCTATCCTTAGATCAAAAAGTCCACCAAACCATTGACATAGTTATTGTAGACATTCCCAAAGCATATGGTTTATTCCTAATCTGGGATTGAATGCAACAACTAAAGGGATACATGGATACAAACTTAACTCATTTGTGGCTACCTTAGAAAGATGAACTCATAAAAATTATATTCAACGGAGAAAAATATATGAGACATGTTGTTACTAACATAGATGTTCCCAATGAACCAAGTATGTTTGACGATTCTTTAAATATTGATTCGTTCTTTGGAAACTTTGCTGCTGATATTTCTCCTTTTACAAATATCGAGCAACAATTTGAATTGCCAATTGTTAATAAAGTAATAACAACAAACAAAAAATTGCTTGAAGTTAATTCTGATCTTAAATGTGAACTGTTGGTCTTTATATTTTGATGGATTGAAATCAAAATAAGGTGTGGGTGCAGGTTGGTGAGCCCTGGTATTGCACCAAGAGTGCTGCGACTCCCAGGGGTTGCCCTAATTTAATTTATCAACCCGGGGTTTGTACAAACTTGGAGGTGACAGTGCTATATACACATCAGATGCATTCTACTCATGTCATCCTCTTCCACTTTATGAAAGGGTGCTACTTCTAGGGGTTCTCAATGAAGTCTGTCACACTTCAATGAAACTAAACTAAATTGCAGGAAGGAAATGACAGAAGGAAACTAAATTAAATTGCTGAAAAGAAATGGCAAGAAGGAAACTAAAATAAATTGTTGAAAATAAATGACAGGAAGGAAGCTAAAATAAATTGTTGAAAGGAAATGACAGAAAGGAAACTAAATTAAATTGTTGAAAAGAAATGACAGGAAGGAAACTAAACTAAATTGCTGAAAGGAAATGACATAAAGGAAACTAATTTAAATTGTAGAAAGGAAAAAAATTTAAACCACACTTAACTTGGCCAATCGGCTAAACACACCCTACTTATCTTATGCTCTATCTACCATGCTTCTATCCAGGCAGCTAAGCTAACCATGACTTAATTCTAATTGATAAAGTGTTGATCTGCAGCTTGGAGAAGAAAGGGGTAAAGGTGCTAATGGAGGGATAAACACATGAAACAAGGCTTAGAAGTGAAAATATGTGTTTGAAATTTATTAAAACTCATTATATCGCAATAATTATTTGGAGAGGGAGGTTTTTAGAAGTGCGATGATGGAACTACAATGGAGGGATGGAAGTGCAATATGCGATATCACAATCGCAATATCGCAAAGCCGGAGGGATAGCATAAGTGTTGTTCGGGAGCGGGCGCGATATGCGACATGCGATAGGATAAAAACTGTGTATAAAAAATTTTCGGTGAAAATCACATGTAAGAAAATCGTTGGCGACATGTTTCAAACCAACTAGTGTGGCTCATCATCTTGTCCTGATGATGAACCACACTAGCTGGTTCGAAACGCGTCGGCAAACATTTTATTACATGTGATTTTCACTAAAAAAAATTTATACACAATTTATGGATCACAGAAGCCAAATTCCTAAGATAAAAACTGTGAAGTGCGAAATGCGACGGGATAAAGACTGTGGAATGAAATTTGTGATTTTCGATGTGGCGGAGTATAGAGCGAGATCGAAATCGGTGTTTAGAGCGATACGTCTTAAAGGAAATGGGGAAAGGTTGCGAAAATGTGAAATGCAATTTGCGATAGGGATGACGTGGCAGAGGACTAGTGGCGGAGTGTGATAACAATATCACAATCGGCAGACAGGAGCAGTAAGTGTTAAAGGAAAAGGGGAAAAGGTTACGAAATGCGAAATGCAATGGGTTACGTGGCAGTAGGATTATGGTAAGAATATCACAATAGGGGCTTGAATGGGAGTGAATAACCAAAGAATGCAAGAGATATGTGATTTACGATGAGTGAAGTACAGTGAGCAAGAGTTTCGAGGAGAAAGGCGGAGGTCGAATTTTAATGGCTTTCAAGTGTTTTGCGTTAAAAGGGGTGAGGCGACTGTGACCAATAAAAAACAAGGAATAAGGTGAGTTGAATGGTTTAAGTGATTTTAGGGATAAAAGGTGGGTGCATCAGTTAGAATAAGCGGGAAAAAAGAGAGGATTGGAGGGCGTAATAGCAGTGCGCAGATTGTGAAGACAGAGAGGGAAAATGAAGCGGGGAAGCACCACGGAGCTACTCTGGGGCTTTAACATTAATTCCTGCAAACAAATCTGCTGATCTGTGCACAAAAAACAAAAAAATGCGTGAAAATAAGATACAAAAGGAAGGCTGAAAATGGTAATGCGACTCTACTTTCAATCTCAGAAACAGTGAACATGAGTTAGTTTTTGGGTCTTTGGGAAGGTTCGCTCTCCTCGAGCTCTATTGATGGAGATGAGAAGGGGGTCTTGACCCACAAATTTTTGGTCTTCCTCTATTCTATTACTCTCATAAGCAAATGAAAAACTACAACAACACACTGAAAGAAAAAACTAAGCAGCAATGAAACTATTAGAAGCATAACTAATTGAATGACAGAAAGAAAACTAGCTAAATGGCAGAAAGGAAAGAATGGTAACAGCAGAGAAGCTGAGGCACATGGGTTGGGCCCTAACCGATGAGCCCAACTCTCTGGAACTAAATCAGTAAAATGGAGTCTGTCTGTTCATTTTAGGAAGAGAATAACCTCGTTACATTTCTGAAAGTTTTAACCACCGAGTACAATAATAAAAAGCTTAATAGCTTGCAACAAAAGTTCTGAATGGAATTGAAGAATCCTTCCTAGCTCTAGCTCAGCTCTATTTATTCTACAGGGCAGCTACCACTAGCTCCCTTGAAAATAGTGATTGAGTCCACTTGACTCCAAGTAAACATAGATTGAGTGCACTTCGTCTTCAGTTTGCTTGGTTGCCTTTGATAGTTAAGGAGGGTGGACAACCCCCTTGAATCTCTCCAACATTTCTCAATAATTTCCTGATATTGTGCTCATTTATTCTTCTATATTGATCTTCCAGTGGCAGGGATAAAATCTCTAAATTATCTCCTTCTCCAAAGTTGCATAATTTGCCAAATATTCTCACAATATTCTACAAAAATAACCAATATTAGGCACCAATATGCAATTACCTCTAAACCTTCCTAAGAACATATTAAAGCATAAGAAAACATTATTAAGTGTAGAAGGAGATATTTAATATATATTTTCATGTGCACAAGGAAGGTATATGGGCTTAAGAAAGGTTAGATGGGCCTTAATTTATGTCTAATTTAAAGGCCCATCATCAGCCCCCTACTAAAACTGTTGTTCATCCTCTAAGTAACCTATTCATCCTCCCTGCCTTATGGTTCTTCCTGCACGCTGGCTTATTTCATTTTCTGTTTTTTGGCCCATGCACTGCTCCTCCTACTAATCATCTTGCTATTTTTCTCGTAGGTGCTTCATGGAGGTCCTTAGATGCCTTAAGAGAATCTGCTTTGCATGCCAAGTGGTGGTGGATCCACCTCTTATTTTATTTTATTCTCTTTTTTTTAATTGCATGTAGAATAAGCTCACAGTTCTTTTTTCTGTGAACTGAGTTCACCCTTGGTTACCCCTTGGCACTCCTTGTCTTCCATTACAATGAACTGTTTACCACCCACTTTCTCAAGTCCTTTTTACTTTTGTCTTGTTCCTCTTCTTGGTGGAAAAAGTGAGGCTAGTTGCTAGATAAGGCTAAGGTTGTTTTGCTACTGATTTTGGCTATATAAAAAACTTTCCTTCTCACACTTTTTAATGTTTTATTAAGCTAAAATAGATTCGAAGAAAGGGTTATATGATTGCATACGTGAGCCTTACCATTGATTTGTTTTTGTAGGTGATATTGAAGCTACTGTTGAAGATGCTACTGAAATTGCATGTGATAATCTGCTTGAGGTCCTTTTGGAGCTTCTGATAACAGGATGAGGAAGTCCAAGTTTGACTACCTTTGACCATGGTTTTGACTAGATTTTCTTTTTGTGCTAACTTGTTGTTTTTCTTCTTGCAAAGGTTGGAGAGCACCTGCATTCATTAGAGAGAGATACATGGATAAATGCTTTTTTTTTAAGGCCTACTAGCTGCCTCAATGAGGTTTTCCACTAGTAGGTCTTCCTAGGTGCCTCAAAGGAGGTTTTCACCTAGGATATTTTATTTTTCTTTTTTTTGTTTTTCCAACCCAATGACCGCCTCGTGGGGGTTTTCAATCAGTGGGCCAATCTCAGGTGCCTCAAAAGAGGTTTTCACCTGAGATTTTATTCTTTTTCCCTTTTTATTTTTTTTCTTTTTCACTTTCCTACTCTACTTGGAAAAAACCAAACCTTTTTCAAGTATAGGAATACTTCCAATGGAGCCATGTACACATCAAGATGACAGATAAAATCAGGTGCACACTTGGAATACATGCTCTGACATGTACCTAAATATAAGAGATTAATTTCTTTGACTAGGATTGTATCAAGTACTATTGGAGAAGAGTGTGTTGTTACAACTTAATGACTGTTTGGAACCATATGTAAATATAGTCGTGATGCCCCTGGTTCACTTGCTGAGTTGGATCACCTTGGATGTCCTCTTCTATTATGATATTCAAATCTTCCTCTTTTTGCTGATTTTTCTCTTGAAAACATGGAGGAAATGCTGGTAAACATGAGGAAACTTTCTCAACATCTGATTCTGATGCCGAATCTTCATCAAGTGCAGCCCTTAATATTTTGATCTCCTCATTTGGATCTTCTTCTTATTGATGTTGTCCTTCAATGACATTAATAAAATCACTTCTTTGCAATACCTTTCTTGAACTAAGATGAATACCATCTAGATCAAGAGGAGATGTTTGGAAGTGTGGTACCTCAACATTGTAAGTGAGTTGAGATACTTCATTGTATGGGTTTGGAAATGGTGGTACAGGTAGTTGAGTGGGGGTTGATATATGATATGGATGTGATTCAGGCTATGGTTATGGTGGAGGTGGATGGTAGGGATAGCATGGATTTGGGTATGGAAATGGTGGTATAGGTAGTTGAGTAGGGGTAGATATATGAGATGGATGTGGTTGAGGTTGTGGTTGTGGTGGAGGTGCATGGTAGGGATAGCATGGAGTTGGGTATGGAGGATATTGAGGGAAATATTGAGGATGTTGAGGATTTTCCCAATAAGGACCTTGCCAACCATGTTTCCAAGATTGGTTTTGGGGTTGAGATGGCCAAGGTTGCCAAGGAGGGAGTGTGTCCCAATTAGTTTGAGATGGATATGGATAAGCTTGAAATTGTGAAATGGGTCCTTGCATCATATCAAGTTGACTAGGCTACCAGGGTATCCTTGGAGCTACATAACATAACTTCTTTGGTGATTTCCTTGCTCCATTGTCTTCCTGGTAAACTTCTTTAAACCTAGGGAATGATGGACAACATTTAGTAGCATATGATTTTGCATGGATAACAAAAATATCAACATCTTATTTTTGCTCATTTTTCATTCTTAACATTTCTACTTTTTCACTTAGATTGCTAAGGATTTCTGTTTTAAAGTTGTCAAGCAAATTTCTAAGTTCATATTGTCTTACCAATGTTAATGATGATTTACTTACTCTTTCCCTTCCTCTTGATATGCGCTTTCATGTCTCACAAATTTCTTCAAATGACAATTGGTATACATCTCCTCTACTCATGAGATTAAGGAGATCAATCCACTCATCCCTAATTGTTCAAAGTAAGAGGGTTTTTAGTGTGTCAAATCCTAGATGATGCAATTTTTCCCTCTTAACATTATACATGAATCTCTCTATTAGATCCTCAAGGCTCTTATCTTCTTCTTGGTTCATTCTAAAAATTTCTTCTCTAAGATCACGATCTTTATATTTTTCTAGAAATATCTTTTGCATATCATTCCATGATCTTATTGAATTAGTACCTACACTCATGAACCATTTAAGAGCTCCATCCTTCAAGGTTGCAGGAAACAATCTCAGTTTTTGAGTGTGTGATAAGTAGCCATAAGATCTACAAAGTATCTCAAATTCAAAGAGAAAGGTTTTCAGATCCTCTGTCCTCATACCATGGAAGTTGGGAAGGAAATATGGAGGGATGTTCTTCATATGTACATTGATGTCCATCTCTTGAATGGGAAACCCAATAAGATCTTCTTCATTGTCATCATATCCATCCATCTCTTCTACCTTAAAAAGTGTATGGTGATGTGGTTCTTACTGCACCATATGGTAAAGTGGGGGGGCTGGTATTGGAGAAGTATTAAAAAAAAAAAAAAATTGAGTATCCCTACTCCTATGAGGCAAGAAAATCAGTTTTTTTTTTGTATTTTTCAATATTTTGGAAACAACATGAAAAAGGAAAGAAGAAAAGAATGCTAAAACAGAAGAAAAACATCTACTAGACACCTCCCTAGAAACAACGCCAAAAAGTGGTGAGCCCTGCTATTGCACCAAGACTGCTGCAACTCCCAGGGGCTGCCCTAATTATTTTATCAACCCGAGGTTCGTACAAACTTGCATGTGACAATGATATATACACAACATATGCATTCTACTCATGTCATCCTCTTCCGCTCTACGAAATGGTGCTACTTCTAGGGGTTCTCAATGAAGTCTGTCACACTTCAATGAAACTAAACTAAATTGCAGAAAGGAAATAACAAAAGGAAACTAAATTAAATTGTTGAAAAGAAATGACAGGAAGGAAAAGAAACTAAATTTATGAAAATAAATGACAGGAAGGAAACTAAACTAAATTGCTGAAAGGAAATGACAGAAAGGAAACTAAATTAAATTGCTGAAAAGAAATGACAGGAAGGAAACTAAACTAAATGTCTGAAAAGAAATGACAGAAAGGAAACTAATTTAAATTGAAAAAAGGAAACTAATTTAAACCACACTTAACTTGGCCAATCGACTAAACACACCCTACTTATCTTATGCTCTATCTACCATGCTTCTATCCATGCAGCTAAGCTAACCATGACTTAATTCTAATTGAGAAAATGTTGATTTGCATCTTGGAGAAGAAAAGGGTAAAGGTGTTAATAGAGGGATGAACACATGAAACAAGGCTTAGAAGTGAAAATATGGGTTTTAACTTTATTAAAACTCATTATATCGCAATAATTCTTTGGAGAGGGAGGCTTTTAGAAGTGCGTTGGCGGAACTGCGATGGAGGCACATAAGTACGATATGCGATATGCGATATCGCAATCACAATATCACAAAGTTGGAGGGATAGTGTAAGTGTTTTTCGGGAGTGGACGTGATATGCAATATGCGATAGGATAAAAACTGCAAAGTGCGAAATACGACGAGATAAAGACTGCGGAATGCGATTTGCGATGTGGTGGAGTACGGAGCGAGATCACAATTGGAGTTTGGAGTGGTAAGTCTTAAAGGAAAAGGGGAAAGGTTGTGAAAATGCGAAATGTGATTTGCGATAGGGATGATGTGGCAGAGGACTGGTGGTGGAGTGCGATAACAATATCTCAATCGGCATATAGGAGTGATAAGTGTTAAAGGAAAAGTGGAAAAGGTTGCGAAATATGAAATGCGATGGGTAACATGGCGGTAGGAGTATGGTAAGAATATCGCAATCGGGGCTTGAATGGGAGAGTATAACTAGAGAATGCAAGAGATCTGTGATTTGCGATGAGCGAAGTACGGTGAGCTGGAGTTTCGAGGAGAAAGGTGGAGGTCTAATTTTGATGGTTTTCAAGCATTTTTCATTAAAAGGGGTAAGGAAACCGTGACCAATAAAAACAAAGGAATAAGGCGAGCTGAATGGTTTAAGTGCTTTTAGGGATAAAAGGTGGGTGTAGCAGTTAGAATAAGCAGAAAAAAAAGAGGGAATGGAGGGAGTAATAGTAGTGCGCAAATTGTGAAGACAAAGAGGGAAAATGAAGCGGGGAAGCACCACGAAGCTGCTTTAGGGCTTTAACATTAATTTCTGGAAACAAATCTGTTGATCTATGCATGAAAAACAGACAAATGCATGAAGATACAGTACATAAGGAAGGCTGAAAATGGGAATGCAACTCTACTTTCAATCTTAGAAATAGTGAACATGAATCAATTTTTGGGTTTGTGGGAAGGTTTTCCCTCCTCAAGCTCTATTGACATAGATGAGAAGGGGGTCTTGATCCACAAATTTTTGGTCTTCCTCTATTCTATTTCTCTCATAAGAAAATGAAAAACTACAGCAGCACACTGAAAGCAAAAACTAAGCAGCAATGAAACTATCAGAAGCAGAACTAATTGAATGACAGAAAGAAAACTAGCTAAATGATAGAAAGGAAAGAATTGTAAGAACAGAGAAGCTGAGGCACATGGGTTGGGTCCTGACCCACGAGCCCAACTCTCTGGAACTAAATCAGTAAAATGGAGTCTTTCTGTTCATTTCAGGAAGAGAATAGCCTTGTTACATTTCTGAAAGTTTTAATCACTGAGTATAATAATAAAAAGCTTAATAGCTTGCAACAAAAGTTCTGAATGGAATCGAATAATCCTTCCTAGCTCTAGCTCAGCTGTATTTATTCTACAGGGCAGCTAGCACCATCTCCCTTGAAAATAGTGATTGAGTCCACTTGATTCCAAGTAAACATAGGTTGAGTGCACTTCATCTTTAGTTTGCTTGGTTGCCTTTGATAGCTAAGGAGGGTGGACAAACCCCTTGAATCTCTCCAAGATTTATCAATAATTTCCTGATATTGTGCTCATTTATTCTTCAATCTTGATCTTCCAATGGCAGGGAGAAAGTCCCTAAATTATATCCTTCTCCAAATCTGCATAATCTGCCAAATACTCTCACAATATTCTACAAAAATAACCAATATTAGGCACAAATATGCAATTACCTTTAAACCTTCCTTAGAACATATTAAAGCATAAGAAAACATTATTAAGTGTAGAAGGAGAGATTTAATATATATTTTCATGTGCATAAGGAAGGTAGATGGGCCTAAGAAAGGTTAGATGGGCCTTAATTTATGTCTAATTTAGAGGCCCATCACAGGTTGCCTCCTCTTGAATCGTAGAGGTAATAAAATCTTTATTGCTTGTAGATTAGATTTTGAGTGCACTAACAATGTTGAAGAGTATGAGACACTCATACAAGGAATCAAGAAGGCTATAGACCTCTAAATTTAGTGCTTAAAGGTCTATGGTGATTCTGAAATAATCATTAAGTAGGTAAAGAATGCTAGTAATTGCATTTCATCTCACGTAAAAAATTATCAAATAGAGGTATGGGAATTAATTTACAAATTTCTTGTATTTAATATTGTTTCTATACCTAGATCTCTTAATCAAGAAGTTGATTTCCTGAGAAATGTAACATCTAGATTGATTCATGCCAAGGGATTTAAACATGATTTATTTTCTGTTGAGCTGATGTTTATAGTATCAATTCCTCATAATGTTACTAATTGGCATGTCTTTGATCATGACAAAACAATATTTGATTTTCTTCATTCGGAAGATGATTTTCATGATACTTTGATTGAAGAATTGATGTATGAGGAGAACCTTCATGAATTTTATCAGATTCAAAGTCAATGCTCAGTGGTTGACTCATTTTATCTTGTAAACCATATCCATCGACCAATTATTAGGCATGAAAATTTTTATGACTTGCAAGACATATTTGAGAAAATTGTTAATTGTAAGAATAACAATTCCACCATGGGGTACGAAGTCATAAACTTGGGAACCAAAGATAAACCTCAAAATATAAATTTTGGAGTTAAGTACACCCCTTTGGAAAAGGAAAATTTTATCTATTTATTCAAAGAGTATATATATATATATATATATATATATATATATATATATATATATATATATATATATATTAGCTTGAGGTTATGAGGACCTCACAACATTTTATCCCAATACTATACAACATACTATTCCCATCAAACCTCACACCAAGCCTTTTCAAAAAAAATTGAGAAAAATATATCCCAACTTGGATCCAATTGTCAAGGGTGAGATGAATAAACTCTTAGAAGCTAAAATAATCTTCGTTTTCTGTCATACCCAGTGGGAGGAAAAATTAGTCCCAATGAGAAAGAAGAATGGAGACATTCATCTCTGTGCAAACTTTAAAAACCTAAATAAAGCCTTAGACAAAGATAACTAATTAGTACCTCCCTTGAAGCAAATCCTACAATGGGTTTAAGGTTTAGAGATGTTGTCCCTCTTGGATAGTTTCTCATGCTATAACCAGGTTATGGTGGCTCCCTCTTATCAACTTAAAACTACCTTTACAACTCCATGGGGAACATTTGCATTCAGAAAAATGTCCTTTGGCCTAATTAACGCCGAGGAAACTTTTCAACAAGAAATTGATGTTTCTTTTTAGGGGTTGATTAATGAATATGTATTCATTTACCTTGATGATGTCACCATTCATTCCAACTAAGGATCTGATCATATTTCCCATATTATAAATTTATTTAAGAAATTTAGGAAATTTATCATTTCATTAAACCCTAAAATTTTATCTTTGCAGTTACAGAAGGAAAATTGTAAGGGTGTGTCGTTTCTAAATAAGGTATAATGATTGACCAAGAAAGAATACGAGACATTTATAGCTTGTTGTTTTCTAACTCTAGAAAGGTCACGCGGTCTTTCCTTGGTAAAATTAATTTTTTTAGATGATTCATCCCAAGTTTTTCTAAGATAGTTAAGCCACTTCATGATCTTGTAAAAAAGAATGCTACCTATAAGTGGACAAATCTGGAAAAACAAGATTTTGGTACTATAAAAAAGCCATTTCTGAAGCTCCTGTCGTGATGATCCCTCATTTTTCTAAGGATTTTATACTTTACACCTTTTCTTTTGATTTTTCTTTCGATGTCGTCCTTACAGAGAAAAAAAATCCTGACATAGAAATTCATATTGCAATCATGAGCTAATTTTTTAAGGGAGTTGAACTAAATCACCCAATAGTGGATAAACATGTTATTGTTGTCTTTAAGGCAGTAAATCATTTCAGATATTATATGCTTAAATCTAAAGCCAAGGTAATAGTTCCCTATACAACATTAAGAAATTTACTTGTGTAGAAAGAATTAGGAGAAAAAAAGGCCCATTGGATGACAACTCTCCAAGGATATGACATGGAGATCAAACCTGCTTAAATAATGAAAGGTCAAGGTTTTTGTAAACTAGTTGTTGAATCTGTTAACCTTCCCAGTTGGGATCCTTGTTATGATAATGAAATATCTATGTTGCAAAATGAAACTTTTTGTATTTCATATAATTTTAATTATTTTTATTCTGACATCAGGTTTTATTTAAATAACGGTACAACACCCTCACATCTTGAGGATAAAAATAAAAGAGTGTTAAGACTCAAGTCCTCCCCTCACCAATTTATTATTAATGTTCTGTTTTGAAAAAATTATGACGGTGTATTGCTTTGTTTTCTAGAAAAAGGTGATGCCCAAATAGTACTTCACAAACTCCATTCAGGTCTTATTAGTGTTCGCTTTGGCGGGGACACCACTACTCACAAAATATTAAGGGTTGGGTTTTATTGGCCCACCTTGTTTAAGGATGCTCATGCCCTAGTAAGAAGATGTGAGACTTTCCAAAAAACCACTGGTAGGGTTAAAAACCAGATTTTCCCTTTCAGCCTATTACTATTGAAGTTCCCTTCCAACAGTGGGGCCTAGAAATTATTAGTCTTGTGAACCCTCCATCCTTTCGACAACATAAATATATTATGAAAACCATATATTATTTTATGAGATGGGTGGAGGAAATTCCTTTAAGAGTAATCAATGCCAAACTTGTAATCACAATTTTACAGTCTAACATTGTTACTTGTTTTGGAGTTTCAAAATCATTATTGTTTGATAATGCCTCTTATTTTTCTTCTCGGGAATCATATTCTTATGCCTATGATAAATGAATTAAAATTGAATACTCAGAAAATTACTATCCTAAGGGAAATGGTCTTGTTGAGTCATCAAATAAAAATTTAATTAAAATACTTAAAAGAACAGTTTATGAGCATCATAAAGATTGGCATACTAGCCTTTTTAATGCATTATGGGATAATTAGGCGACCCCTAAAGATGCTATTGGTAATTCCCCCCTTTTCCTTATATATGGAAAATAATCCATATTACCTCCTAATATTTTCGCTCCTTATTTGAAATTATCCCAACAGGTACAAGAAGTAAAGTCTCGTGCCATGCATAATAGGATAGATGCCTTATGAAATTGGACGAAGAGAGAGAACAATTAAAACATAAACCGCATCAACACCAGAAAATTGTGAATCATTGTGTTATCACCCCAAAATTCTCAAAACATCATTGTGTCAACTATGTTTTTGATCATGGTCTCAAATAGGTCTTAAAGTCATTTTAAGTTTTGGTTAAGGGTAGGTCATAGTTTTTATAAGTTTAAAGGTTATCATTTAAGTTCAAATAAAGTCCTTCTAGGTCCATTCCATGATCAAATACTCATATTTTCCATTTGTGAGTCATTTCCTAAAGCTTCATATCAAAACTTGTCAAATTATCTAGGAAACCTTACTTTCGTAGCGCAGCTAGTTCAAAAAAGATGATTTGCGCTACGAAACTGCTGAAAGTCATGAAGAAAAAACTTTTTTTTTCTGGTTTTAGTAGTCAAATTACAAGGGGGTTTTTGGGCAACTGAAACCAAATTTTTGAAACCTGAATGAGGTTTTTATTCCTAACATAACTAACTACAAAAACCTCTCTCCATTTCTTCAAATTCATTAGGAGGTGGGAGCCATTGATAAATTAAAATGTGTTATGAAACTGCTATTACAAAACGTCCTGTACATGACTGTTTAGCTATAAATTTCAAGATCAGTTTCTGGCCACATGCAAAAACATTTTAGAATTCGGAAAGAGGTTTATCTTTATCACATCCCTAGATACGATAAATTCTCTCACTTTTCTCACAAGTTTTATTAGTTTGGAGAGACAAGGCTTTCTTTGAAGCCCTATTTTCAGAAAACAAAGTTTTCCTGGTTTACACATGTTTTTCAAAGACAACTTATGGACATAAGGAGAGGCATTTCAAAAAACCAAGAGAGTTTTTTATTCAAGACAGACTGGCCTAAAAAAACCTCCTTCAGTTTCTCAAAATATATCATGGATGAAGAGATATAGGCTATGTACCAAGACCTAAGTTTAAAAAAAAAAATAGGAATAATTTGCAAATGGAGAAGGTACTTCATGAAGGTTAAATTAGATGAGAGTTATATTTTTAGTCTATATCGCTGATGGTTTTGACAAAACAATGATGTTCTTGAGTTTTGGCATCTCTTTATTACAAATTTTGAAGAAATTTTCAACAAAACTGCCTACACAGCAGTTTTGTAGCGCAGTTAGTGCAAATTTGATGAAATATGCTACGAAACTGCTCAATCAGTCTTTTCATCATTTTTCACAGCAAATTTTGAGGGAAATTTTGTGAAGTTTGTTCTAAAATGTCTAGTTGGAGTGTGTTAAGTGCAGATGAAGGTTTCCCTGAAGAAAAAAGATTGAAAAGTGATAAGAAAAGGAACCAAAACACTGCACTACGAAAAGCGTTACGAAACTGTGTTGTTTTCGTAGCGCGGGTTTATTCTCAACCTTTTACACATTTCGAAATTTAAGCTTTGCAAAGCTGGATTTTTGAAGACATATGGTGTAATATTTGATAGTAAGAGACATGTAAACATGGTTCATTAATGGTCTAAGTGTTCCAGACAGTTAAGGGAATCAAAGGCCTAAAAAACAGGAAGACATGTTTCCTAGGTTTCAGGGGAACAACATCATCAACCTCATGGTCTCAACAACTTGAAGGACATCATCATAATTCGACCCTATTTAAATGCAAGTGACATATAATGTAATTAAGTCAAGATAAGGTTGTTAGGAGTTGAGTCAAAGAGTTTTAGTCCTATTTGAAATAGGACTGCTCATTAGGTATCAGCTGTCATTTTGTAATAAAGACTATGTTTTTAGTTAGGAAAGGTGTCAAGCAATAGGATTTCGAGGTATTTAGTGGAGGATAAGCTTATACTATTTTGTAAATGATCTATAAAGAGCATGAGGTCGAAATCAAAAAGGGTTGGAGACTTTTTGGCAAAATTGCTGCTTCATGTAAAGGATTGTGATTAGTAATGCAGAGAGGTTTTTTTCTTGACAGATCTGAGTTTCTCATGGGGTTTTAATGTTTTATCGATATACATGTTATGTTTAACTACTTGCAGTAGATCTCATTGCTATTACTCAAAATTCATAACCCTATGCTTTGACTTCCTTTAGTAATGAGATGACTGTGTTTTTTCTGTGTTTTATGAGTAAATTTCCTTTGGACCACTAGTAGTAGATTTCATTGCTATTACTCAGAATTCATAACTCTATGCTCTGAATTCCTTTGGTAAAGGAATGACTGTGTTGACCTATTTTCTTGAGTGAATTGTCTTTGTTAGAAACCCCTATTTTCCTCAGCTTCCATGTCAAGGAACCTTGCCACTAAAACTACTGACTTGTTGACTCCATAAGCCCAATGGTAGTATTAGCCTTCATCTTTTCAACCTGCAAATATACAAAATCAAAACTTAATTCATAGAGTTAGCCATCTATGTATATTTGTATTCCATATCATTAACCCTTGAGAGAGCCCTCTCAGCCTGAGGAGGCTAAGCCTCAGCCAAATATTGGTATGAAACAGTTACACAAGGTTTACTTGATGAGTAGCCTATCAGGTCTGATTTTTTGATAACACATTGGTTTAATAGTAGATCTTCTGCTTACAAAAATATTGAGGTAGGATAATTGGTTTTAAAGTAGGATTAAGCTCATGAGGATAAAGGGGAGCATTCCAAGTTTTAAAGGTTATGGATATGACCATTCATTGTTACATAAAATATTGGTCCTAGTACGTTTCGTCTACAAATTCTTGAAGGTCGGTTAGAACCCCTTCTAATCAATGGACATATATTGAAGAATTATTTTTCCTGAGTCCCTCCGGGAATTCCATTTCTCTGTAAATATTATTTCTTGCATGTGTTTTTAGTGTGATTTTTTTGTTTCTTTTTTGTTTTATTTGATGAGTTCCAAAGTTTGGACATGAATACTCTGTCTGAAATTTGTCTCAAGAAAATATTAAAAAAAAATGTTATTTGGTTATGCTCTAATTATTTGGTTTGTTTGTTGTTGTATCAAATGAATTTTTGTTCAAAACTCTTTCCTAATTTAATTATCATTGCAGAAGCTAATTTTATAATCATGCTTTATCAAGAGAACTCATGAAATTATCAACAAAATTTTAGTTGAAAGAGTGTGATCAATATAAGGTTGCCATTTTTTAGTATTTTCATGCCATTCCATCTCTTAAGGAGATTTTTATACTTGTTCCCCCATTGGCTTGAAAATTCCAGTTTGGATTGACAAGTAATTATTCATGGTTTCAATTTATCTTTGTTTTGTTTTGCTAGGATAAAAGAACTTAGGTAAAAATGGTGAAAAAGGCATCCATGTTGAGGCTATGGACACCTGCTGGCAACACTAGCTCCATTTATGACATCTGGGATCCCAAATTCAATTTTTGAACAAGATTGTGAATTAATTTTTTAGGATCTACATTTCATCCATGCCTTTAAGAGGATTATGGGTCTGCTTCCCCAGTAGATAATAATCAGAATGATGGACATGTTGAACCTCCAATATGTTCTCCTTTTGATAATCTATCTTCCCCTTTTCCACTTGTTTTGTTACATATTTACACTTCATTTCATATTCTTTGTGGATTAAGAGTTATCTAGGTAATACAATTACATTACAGAGGTAAAAGTCCACCATCAGCTCAAAATCTATGTTTTTTATTTGTGAGGTTGATTTAACAAGACAATAGTTATCAAAACTTGCATTTTCTACATCTAATCTAATATTTTTCATCTATATGAAAAGTTATATGGGTTAGAATGTGTTATATATCAGCCAAATCATATGGATAGATTCCAAATGTCATCAATATGGAGGTCCACCTATCAATTGCAGATGGAAGTTCAAAGGTTGGGTGTATTTTGTTGGTCAAACTTGTGGTCAACGTGGCTAAAACATACTTGTTTTGCACATAATATCAAGTGACCGGTCCTAAAATTAAGCGAGAGAGATATGAAAACCATATTAAAGTTGATGATGTGTCAATAAATGCCTTCTTATGATTCACTCCTTCAATAGTGAAACATGAGAAGCGAAACTCCTATTTCAAATCAGATACTTAGATGTTGATTTCAATTCTAGTTTGAAGGCAATATTTCCTTAAGTTGTTTAACTTTGAAAACATTATAAAATTTCTTAGTTTGTAAAAGCATTCAGAGTGAATTCCATAGATTTTTATTATTATTACTAAAGTACCCTATTACGAAACTCTATGTACACGTTGCAAGTAATATAAGTTCTATTCATGGCATTCTCGTAATTGTTTTATGGTGATTTTTCCCATGAGATCCGAGCTTTCAATACCTCGCACTCATCAAGAGCCCCCCTGAAGACATGTGATAATAATATATGTTTTTCAGTTCATTTAATTTCTTTACGCTCTACATTTAAATTAAATTGTCTCGTTTATACTTAGTTCATTTAGATTTTGTGTTTCATTTTAATGCTTTGTTTTTTTATTATAATTTTACTCATTTAACTTTTCTTATCTACATGTTAAGTGCTTGATAAAATACCAAAAACAACCAAAAATATTTACTTCGATTGTCTTTTCTAGCTTAGTCTCAGATTTATGTTTGATAAGTTATGATTGGTTTTGGTTCAATATCTGTACACTAGTAATCTATCAAGGCTTCCTGCACTTTAATTTATGTCAATATTCCATTTATTTTTGGTTACTTCTTTCTAGAAAAATTTCAATTCCAAAGTCTCAGACCAACTTTTCTTTCACAATATGATAGTTTAGATTTCTTTTCAAGTCTTGCAGATTATATTTGTTTCAAACTTCATAGATTAGTTTTATTTTCAAGTGAAATAGTTTAGGTTTCCTTTCAAAGCACAATAGTGTAAATTTATATTTCAAAGTTCAATAGAATATGATTTCATTTTCTTGTTCAATAGAATAAAATTTTGAAGCTTTCACATTACCATAGTTTTATTTGAATTCATTTAATTTTCAAGTATTGAATTTCACAATTAATTTGATTTTGGTCTCTAAGAAAGAACGTGTGTGTGTGCACCGAGTAAGTTATTTTCATAAGTAGGTTTAATTTTCATCTTGCATTTAGAATATTTTTCTTCCAATTAAAAGTTGATAGCCTAACATATATAGTGCAAGTATACTTCACAAGTTCACGAACTCTAGATTCATAATTTAATGAAAGTAATTTAACTAATAATTAAATTACCCAATATTTTTGGCGCCATTTCCAGGGAGATATACATAGGTGTTCAATTTTAATCTAGGACACCTTTTCATTTATACATCTCTGTTTAGGAAGAGAAACAAGAACATGCACATCACAATTGTGGGGTTCTTCCTAAACTAGAGTTGTTGCAATTACATTTCATCATATTTGCATTCATTCTTTAGATGCATAATTAAAAATTCATATTAAATCATTTAGGATGGATTTATAGAGAATGATATTCTAGGGGTAGATTTGTGAGTAGAGGATGTAGTTCAATTCCAATATCACCAACCACCCCCACTAGACTAGGTAGTGCCACACTATTGTTGGGCCTTAAAAATGCCCATGTTTTCATCTTTCAATTTCACCATTCATGCCCTAAAACGCTTTGTTTTTAACTCGTTCCGTACCCTAATTCCATAACTTGCTACCAAATATATATTTTACACTCTATGGTTGGTTATTATTATTTTTCTTATATTTTCTATGATTAAATATTATTTTTCATGATTTACTAATGACGGTTTCGCTAAGTTCATTTTCCGAAAAGTTCCATCACCGAAATTATTCACAAGGCAGTTCAAGTAGTTACTGCATAGTTGAGTACAAAATGAGCTTGTTGTAGGTAAAAATATGAATTTTGTGACTAAATGGTGAAGAATATCGACATTTCGAGACTTGCAATGAGCTCAGAATGCCCTCTTTCATATAACCCAGAAACTGTTTGGAAAAATTCATTACCATGAGGAGCTACGGTCATGGGAATATTCCAATGTAGTTTTAAGTACAGAATTGGTTCTGAATGGTTTAGGCCAGAAGGCATGTGGAGGACCATGATTTGGATAAGTTATTTGTGCAAAAATATGGAATTATTTCCTCCAACTACGCCATGATCAAGATGAACCCAACTGAAATCTATTTGAAGATTGTCCAGAAGATTTTGTAAGCTTGCTATTGTATTTGATTTTATTGAGTTCATTGGGTGTGCTTGTGTTTTCCATCATCTACACCTTATAAAATTGGATGCTCTCTACATGTACGTTGGGCGGTATTAGAGAGGAGGATATATGTTTTGTTTTCATTAATTTTACATGTTGATATTTCAAAGGATCGAAAAACCATGTATGACTGCATTTGAAGCTCTCAATTAAATCGATTGTTGGCATTATTTCTCTATATGTAATGACATTAATGTTTTAATCTTAATTTTTTTGAAGTATATCAGCTCGCTCCGGGCATGGGAGGGCCCACTACAACTGGAACCGAGCTCCTCAACTAGATTAGATTAGGAAATTGTGTGGTTTATCATAAGCAACTTCTGTTTATTTGAAATTCTAATGGTTTGATTAGTGGAATGTTGAATAGTCATCATTGAGCCTGTAACTAAGCTTTCAGTTGGTCCATAAAGCATAAATAATTGTCCGCAGCGTTGATTGATCGCTTTAAACCATGGCAGTGAAAATTATTATGATTAAAACCAACTCTTTCTTAATTATTCGAACATGCAAACCCTGTTATTTTCATGGATAAGCAAGCATGAATGCATTGGGGCAACACAATTAAGAATTTCATTGCTATGGAATGAAATTAAAAGCTAATTATAAGTTAGAATGATTTCTGATCTGTGTGTTTACATCCTAGAGTGGAGTGTTTTTATGTACAGTTCAAAACTTACACGATTGTTTTATAATTAAGTTTTGTTGTGAGGCACTTTTAGCTTAATTAAAACGATTTTGTCTTAATAGCATTTGATTTAGATCTAGAATAGTTTAGGTTTGATGGATCATTTTAATTGAAATCAATTGGTTTTGAAATGGTTATTGTAGCAATGTAGAGTAGAAAAACTCGCTTTCATTTGTGAATTATTATAGAGCAATTTGATTTGAGTAATTTTGTTGGCAACAATTTTAAAACAGAGTAATTCGATTGGGTTTTGAATCATTCATTACAGTAGTTTAGGATAAACTTAGGTGTATTTCATTTTGAATTAATTCTGAAATAGCTCTTATAACAAGTGTGATTTAGTTAAGCAGAGCAGTTCCATTTAAAGGCTTTGCGTGATTCTAATTAAATGTATGATTCATTTCTAGTTTATGGGAGATTTAGAGAAATGAGATTTAGTTTTAGCATTAATGTAATTTAATTTAGGGTGTGCAATTCATGTCCAAAATTTCAATTTAATTTAAGATTGATTCAATTTGGTTTGATTTAATTCAAGGCAGAGAGAGATGAGTGCTAGCTAACTTAATTGATAGAAGAGTGTTTCTATCATTATGTACTTAACGATCATTAACAAGGAAACTTATATACTCTGACCTTAAGTTGAGCCAAAACGCAGTACAACTCGTGTTTACGAGTCCCAGATTGGCAATTAAATATAAAGAGGTTTAATCACTAATTAAAACTCTCAACATTTTGGCGCAGTTGCCGGGGAGTTGTATTTTGGTTCAGGTAAGATTTTTATTACAGAGTTTCAAGGGTATTTCAGGGCAGTCAGAGGGCAGAGAGACTATGGTAAGACGTGAGTGAAGAGACACACATCCACTATGGTGGGGTTGCTCCAAAGTTTGATCGCTTTTTCTTATCTTTGAACTTGTATTTCCTTTCCTTTATGTGTAGAAGTAGAAGCATGCCTTAGAATAATCTGAAACATTATGTCAGTGATTTCATTTCCACATTTCATGTAATTCGAAAAGTGTGTAAATGTCACAGACTTAGTAAGACACATCTAGAGGAACCGTAGCCAAGCCTCACAAGCGGCATAGGCCTTAGAATAGTATGAAACATTCTGTGAGACATTTAATTTCCGAATTGTTTTTCTTTCAATAGATTAAATAGTTCTCTGATTCGGAATTTTCCCCAACACGTCGTTCCCATCCTTTTATGCAATTTTTTTATTTTTTTATATAAGTGTCGTGAGATTTATTTCAGCCAATATCTTATTAAATTCATTTATCTTCATATTCCAATATTAACATTATATAATTTTTTTTTGGGTGTTGTAAGAACCCCCGTTACTAATCTGTGTGTGGAGATAGGGACTATCAAACAACCAGATGGACTTGAAGATGATAATACGTATGAAGGACCTCTCTCAAGCCCTAGCAGCTGCTGGGATATTGATCTCTACCTCTCAGGAAGAGAACTTCTTGAAAATAGTCAAGAAATTGTCCATTTCTCCACCACCACAAGACGATTTGGAAGTCTCTTTTGATTTCCCTTACCAATCATCTAAGGAGATGAATGAATCATGCACTATAATCAATGGAGAAAATCCACTGGAACTTGAGATCGAGGAGTTCTTGACATGTCTATCAGCAGATCCAGAATGTAATCAAGAGACTACTCACCCTAAGGAGGACAACCGACATGACATGGAAAAAGAGGATGTGCATCATGGGCCAAATCAAGAAATGGACCAAGACTACCATGATTACATCGAACATTGGTTCTGAACAATGACTCCAGTGAGGCAACATTCTTCTCTTCTAAAAATCTTGTTATCATATCATTTACATTTTTTGGTTTTTCATGCTCATGCACACTTCCAAGTTTATATGTTAAATATGAGCATGAATATATATTTGTACCTGATCCGCACATGGCTTCATTGGAAGTACTCCTTCACTTGAAGGATTTTGTCTCCCTTTATTCAACAGAATAGGAAGGTTTGTATTGTAACAAATAAAGGAAGAATAGTAAAGAGAAAAATAAGCCCTTTTGTGAAAACCAGCTTGTCTGGCACATCTGGACAGAGGCTTTGCTTGAAAACCAGGAAACTAGCAGGCAAAGTTCTCAGTAAATTTTTGTAAGGTTGTATTATTTCTTTCCAATCATGTACTCTTTAGATGATTATGTATGCACTCACATCGGTTGATGTGGGATTCCTTAAAGCCCACCTGCCGATAGACCTTGTCCCATCAACATCAACAAATAATATGGGGTTGAGGTTAGAGTTAGATAAGGTACCTAGGAGCCTGCATGCCTTAATGGCAGGTATCCTTTTCATTTTCCAAGGAAATTCATTAATGTTTCTTGGAAAAATAATTCTACAGTCCATTCGACTTCAACAAATCCATTCATGGCTAATAGAATTTACCTAGTGTCTTGATTCCCATTAACAACAAATGTGGGATATCTCGCATTGGTTAACGACCCTCCTCAATATTCGGCAGTCCAATGATTCTTTTTTATTTTTGGCATCAAAGCCACTCATTCACATATGCAAGATTTCACAATGGATTGTAGCGGATGAAGACCATGTATTTTGAGATCTCAACACAAGTTTGCAGCAGTTTGGTTCTTTGTAGCAACATTTCCTTTCCTTGTAGTTTTCATCTTGTTTCAATAAAGGTTTCCATATATTAGCTTGCTAATCCTTTGTAGCAGTCACCTTCTTTCTTTGTTTGGGGACATACAACTGCTCAGGCATGGGGGAGAAGGGGACCTTCATTTTTCAGCCTTCTTTACTATCTTCAGTTCAGCCTTCTCCAACATATCCATATCACTACACACATCAAATCCAGAAATTCCATCTCCAGATCAACAGTCATTCCAACTCCAACTTTCAGATGTGTTTCGGTTCATCTTCCACGTCATCCTACAACAACAAGTACATCAAAAGTAAATGTAACTTGAGGTAAAGTTGGCTTAGATTATTTAATTCATTAGAGACTGAAGAAAGCTTTGATGATTAACCACAACATATTCCATTTTTCATATACCCTTCATTTGAAAATTCCTCATTCATAATAGAATGCATGCTACTCTAGTAAGGTCACAGTCATGAAAAGAAAAGATATTGGTTCATATAAGCAAAGAAGAAACTATAGTGCCTTCCCCTCCTACATTCACAAATATTTTCAATTGAATGTATTCAATAAAGGATGAATTCATTGATGCCCTTCATAAAGGAACCATCCATAAGCATTGGCCTCACAAAAGTAGCATATGCAACCACCTCATCTCATCTACAATCTCCATCACCACCTCATCTCACCCACCTTTTCCATTATCACCTATCATCTCATTCATCATCACCTCCTACCATATCTATTGCTTATTCTCAATTTGTATCACTCTCAAAATTAAATCTATGGCATTCAAATAAGAATGGTGTTGCTCCACAAGAACCAACACCATCAAATCTCCACGCAATGTTTCTCCACAAGAACCAGCCCTGCCCAAATCCACGATGCCGTAAAATATATAAATGAGCAAAGTAATTGATTTCATGAGGACATGAAAATCCTCAGGCATGGGGGGATGTTGGGCCTTAAAAATTCCCATATTTTCATCTTTCAATATCACCATTCATACCCTAAAATGTTATGTTTTTAACTTGTTCCATACCCTAATTCCATAACTTTCCACCAAATATATATTTCACAATCTATGGTTGGTTATCATTAGTTTTCTTAGATTTTATATGATTAAATATGATTTTTTCCTAATTTACTAATCACATTTTCGCTAAGTTCATTTTTCGAAAAGTTCCATCGCCGAAATTCTTTAGAAGGAAGTCAAACTAGTTACTATAGAGTTGAGTACGTAATGAGATCGTTGTAGGTAAAAATATGAATTTTGTGACTAAATGGTGAATAATATCTACATTCTGAGACTTGCATTGTGCTCATAATACCCTCTTTCATATAACCCAAAAACCGTTTGGCAAAATTCATTACCATGAGGAGCTACGGTCATGGGAATATTCCATTATAGTTTTAAATACAGAATCGGGTCTGAACGGTTTAGGCCAGCATGCACATGGAGGACCACGATTTGGATAAGTTATTTGTGCACAAAAAGGGAATTAGTTCCTCCAGTTACGCCATGATCAGGATGAACCCAACTGAAATATATTTTAAGAAAGTCCAGAAGATTTTGTACGCTTTTTGTTGTATTTGATTTTATTGAGTTCATTGGGTGTGCTTTTGTTTTCCATCATCTGCACCTTATAAAATTGGATGCTCTCTACATGTACACTAGGTGGTAGTAGAGAACAATACGTAAGTTCTGTTGTCATTAATTTTACATCTGATATTTCAGAGGATCGAAAAACCATGTATGAATGCATTTGAAGCTCTCAATTAAATCGATTTTTGGAATTATGTCTCTGTAGTAATGGAATTTATGTTTTAATCTTCATTTTTTTGAAGTAGATCAGCTCGATCTAGACGTGGGAGGTCCCACCACAACTGGAACCGAGCTCCTCAACTAGAGTAGATTAGGAAATTGTGAGGTTTATCATAAGAAACTTTCGTTTATTTAAAATTCTAATGGTTTGATTAATGGAATGTTGAATAGTCATCGTTGAGCCCTTAACTAAGCTTTCAATTGATCCATAAACCATAAATAATTGTCTGCGGCGTTGATTGATCGCTTTAAACCATGGCAGTGAAAATTATTATGATTAAAACCAGCGCTTACTTAATTATTCGAACATGCAAACCCTATTATTTTCATGGATAAGCAAGCATGAATGCATTGGGGCAGCACAATTAAGAATGTCATTGCTATGGAATGAAATTTAAAGATAATTATAAGTTAGAACGATTTCTGATCTGTGAGTTTGCATCCTAGAGTGGAGTGTTTTTATGTACATTTTAGAACTTACATGATTGTTTTATAATTAAGTTTTGTTGTGAGGCACTCTAAGTTTAATTAAAACGATTTTGTTTTAATAGAATTTGATTTAGATTTGGAATAGTTTAGGTTTGATGCATCATTTTAATTGAAATAAATTGGTTTTGAAATGGTTATTGCAACAATCTAGAATAGAAAAACTCACTTTCATTTGTGAATGATTACAGAGAAATTTGATTTGAGTAATTTCAGTGGCAGAAATTTTAAAACAGAGTAATTTGATTGGATTTTGAATTTGTCATTACAGTAGTTTAGGATAAATTTAGGTTTATTTCATTTTGAATTAATTTCGAAATAGGTCTTATCTCAAGTATGATTTATCTAAGCAGAGTAGTTCCATTTAAAGGCTTTGTGTGATTCCAATTAAATGTATGATTCATTTCTAGTTTCTGGGATTGATTTAGAGCAATGGGATTTATTTTTAGCATTAATGTAATTTAATTTAGGGTGTGCAATTCATGTCCAGCATTTCAATTTAATTTAAGATTGATTCAATTTTGTTTGATTTAATTCAAGGCAGAGAGAGATGAGTGCTAGTTTACTTAATTGATAGAAGAGTGTTTTTATCATTATGTACTTAACGATCATTAACAAGAAAATTATATACTCTGACCTTAAGCTGAGCCAAAATGTAGTACAACTCATGTTTATGAGTCCTGGATTGACATTTGAATATTAAGAGGTTTAACCGCTAATTAAAACTCTCAACAACTACCTTCCAATACACACATTCCATCATTTGCAGGTAGTTCAAGGCTTCCTAAAATTCATAGGTCGGAAAATAAACTTAGGGAATGACCAACTTCATCCACAGAAGCTATGGTAGAAGAAAATACATCCACAACTGAAGGAGTCATATTCCTTTCTTCAATAGGTTATCAACTCATTGGACAAGACTTAGAGGTACCTAGTGAAGAGAAAGGAGTATAGGACGAAAATTTCCTAGAACAACCATTGATAGAGGAACCAAAGGAAGAAGAATTAGTTGAAGAAAACCCTATTAAGGAATCCTATATAAGCTTTGAGGAATCTCTAATGGTAGATGAAGGAGAAGTACATAATGGAGAGGAAAGACCAAGAATTGGTGGAGGTAGAATACCACAAGGAGGTGGTAGAGGGGGTCAAGGTGGAAGAGAAGGAAGAGAATATGATGGATATTTTCATGAGGAAAAGGGTACTTTTGGATTCCTTATTCAAGATATTGATATTATAGTTACTACCATAAAAATTATTTCCCCATCCATCCTCCCTAACTTCCACGGGTTAAGAACTGAGGATCCATAAAAATTTATTTTTGAGTTTGAGGTATTATGTATATCCTATGACTATTTACTTGATACTCAAAAAATAGAATTGTTTCCTGCTGCGCTAAAAGATGGGGCTCTTAAATGGTTCATGGGTCTAGGGACAAATTTGACAAGAACATGGGATGATATGAAAAGAGTTTTTTTAGGAAAATATAAATATTATTGCATACATCATGACCTTAGGGATGAAGTCTTTAATATGACCCAAAGGGAGGATATCAACCTTGAAGATTTAGTGGAGAGGTTTACTTATAATGGCAACAGATCTAAATTGCATTATTTAGGACTTGTCACATTAAAACATCTCTTATTAAAATCTATAAGCGATGAATGGAATGATATTACTAACCTAATAAGTAAAGGATATGTTTCTCAATTATCATTTCAAGAGGTTTACGAATAATGCAAACATATTTGAAGAGGAAAATCAAAATATGGCAGGAATCCAAAAGATCCAGTTCTGCCAAGGGTAAGAAAATTTGGATCGGGAATGATAATTAGAGAAGAATTAGGTAATTTTCTTGATAAATTTAAAACTAATATTCTTTGGAATATTATTAACAACTAGATATTCTAAGAGTATAAAACAAGAAAAAAACTGGGAATGTTGCTTTGTCTATTTTTTGTCCTAGATGTAGTTAGAGGCATGCATTACGAGAATTCCCTCTTGATAGTCTTGAAATATGTTTTATATGTGCATAAAATCATGCTACAAAGGAGTTCCCTTCTATACCAGGACTTAAAGTTGTTTACCAAGAAGAAGTTGGGACAATTCAAATAGAACCACTTTGTTATGTTGCTCCTATAAGACCTTGGAAACCTCAACAAACAGGTATGGAAAAATATCCCAATGGAATATATCAATCTTATGCACAACCAAAAAATAATTGGAATACACCCCTACCATGGTATACTTGGCCACCTCAACCACAAAACCCATCTTGGTCACAAGGATGGCAGGCTTCTTATGGTAGAAATCCCCAGTACTCTCAACCTTACCAATAATAATACCCTCAATGTGAACCTCAGTATTATTCTCCACCCCAACCTTCACAAGAAATCCAACCACAAGTTCAACCGTAATTGACTTCAAGTCAACCCATTCCATTTCCATCCACTTCATTTCCTCATAAATCTAATCAACTTCCTGCATAAAAAATCCCCAATCCCAATAATAAAACACCTCAAAAACTCATCTATAATGTTGAGGCCCAAAATTTTCAAGCTTTTATGATATATCCTCTAGATTTAAATAGTGTCCAACTTAGATCTAGTCGAGTTTTGCAAAAGAAAACACCTCCAATTTTCATCCAAGAATATAAAGAGGATAAAATTCCTAAAAAGGAGACATCTCCTGATTGGGAAAATACCCCTCAAAAGGAAGATATTCCTGCAAAAATAGATGAAAATCAAATAAAATCAACTCCTACAATTCCTATAGTTGAACAACCATCTATTTCCTTACAAAATCCTCCCTTTCCCGAGAGACTTTAGATTGATAAAGGAATAGAGAGGAAAATAATTTTACCTGATTATAACATGTTAGATGAATTGAAAAATATTTGCATCAAGATTCCATTTCTTCAATCTATAAAGGAAATGTCTATCTTGCAAGGACAATAAAGGAGTTGTGTATCAAGAAATCGGGAAGAAAAATAAAATACATAAAAAAATATAATTGGTAGGAAAAATTGCAAATATTATGATGGGGAAATCAATAATTGAAAAATATTTAGATCCAGGTAGCCTTATTGTAAAAATCCATATCAATGGAATTGAAATTACAAAAAAATTGATTGACTTAGGTGCAACTATTAATATCATTAGCATAAATATTATGGATTAATTAAGGTTAACTAATATTCAATATACTCCAACACTATTGTAGTTAGCAGATAGATTTGTTATCAAACCTGATGGTATATTAGAAGGTGTATCAATATACTTAAATTCATTGGAATATCCTATTGAATTCATGGTATTAACTCCCAAAAATAATCTAGGAGGACACCCATTGATTCTTGGTAGACCATGGTTAGCTACATTTTATGCTTTCATAAGTTGTAGATTAGGTGATATGTTCATTTCTGATGCACATTCTACTAACAAGTTCACATTATAACCACCAGAAAAATCAATAACTGAGATAGAAAATGAAGTTTGGATTGAAGATGATTATGATAAAGACTTTGAAAACATCCAACCAATATTAACTATCTCACAAAATGATGAAGAAGGTATGTTAGTAAATTTAATTAACAATCATGATTTTTCTTCATATTGTGAACAAAATTACTGTGTGCACATGTTAGATCAAAGTTTTTAGGAATATTTTGGAATTGAATATTTTAATCTCAACAATCCAAAATATCATTAAATTCTATGGAAAATTTTGGGAATTATTTGGTAGAAATTTATCCATCAAAACATTAAATATCAATAACATCTTGGAATAATTTCAAAAGAAACAATTGATAAATATGCTACAAAAACATTCATTTGCATTTACACGGGAATGCAATGATATGAAGGGAAATGATCCAAATACATGTATGTGTCACATTTATATACAAGAAAATGCCAAATAAGTGAGACAACCTCAGCAAAGGATGAATCCTAATATGAGGGAAATTGTTAAAGAAGAGATTAAAACATTGCGTAATCTGAATTTCATTTATCCAACTTTAGATAACCAATGAGTTTCACCCTTAGTGATTGTGTCTAATAAAAATGGAAAGTGGAGAGTACGCATAGATTATTTCGAATTAAACAAAGAAACTCTAAAATATCATTTCTCACTACCTTTTATTGATCAAGTATTAGATACTCTAGCAAGGAAGAGATATTTTTCATTTCTTGATGGTTCTTGTGGATACAATCAAATTCAACTTTCACCTGAACATAAAGAAAGAAAAAAATTTACATGTCCATGGGATATGTATGATAACATGGTAGTTCCTTTTCGTTTATGTAATGCACCTGCTACATTTGAAAGAGAAGTATTAGGTATCTATTTTGATTTGATCCGGGATTTTGTAGAAGTTTATATGGATGAATTTACTATCTATGGGAACAATTTTAAAAAATATATGGAAAAATTAGAAAAAGTCATTGTTAGATGTAAATAAGCTAATATTTCATTGAGTCATGAAAAATTCTTTATGATGTTTAATGAAGGAATTATTTTGGGGCATCATATTTGAGGTGTTGAAATCAAGGTCAAAAGTTGAGGTCATTTCCAAAATTTCAGTACCAACATGCCAAAGATATGTCATAAGTTTTCTCAGTTTCATAGGTTACTATAGAAGGTTCATATAAATCTTCACAAAAATAACTTCAATAATTTTCAAACTGCTCAAAAAGTATTTTGAATTTTATTGGAATTCTGACTGCCAAAAAGCTTTTGAGTTATTAAAACAATAAATTTATGAAGCACCTATTTTAAGGGGACCAAATTAGTCCCTCCCATTCCATATTTCTAATGATGCTTTAGATATATCCTTGGGAGTTGTATTGGGAAAAAATGACTCGACTCCTTATGTTATTTATTATACAAGTAAAAATTTGAATCTCGTAGAGTTAAATTACACAATTACAAAAAATGAGTTTTTAGTTGTTGTTCATGTCATTACTAAGTTTAAACACTATATCATTGGTTACGATACTTTCATTGACACATATCATTATGTTATTATATATCTAATGAACAAACCAATTACTGATGGCATAATTACTAGATGGAATTTATTGTTGCAGGAATTCAATATTACCATTTTGGATAGGACAGGAAAAGAAAACACAGATGTTGATTTCCTTTCCAGGATGTAAAACGATAATAATTATACTCCTATAATAGATACTTTTCCTGAAATAATATCTTTTTGTAGTATCTACTAAAACTCCTTGATTTGCATATATTTCTAACTATTTATCTATAAGGAAATTTCCTCCATAATTATCATCCAGAGAAAAAAAAAATCATTAAAGCCAATGAACCCTATTCTTATATAGAAGGAGAATTGTACAAACAAGATCTGATTTGATCATCGAAGATGAGTTTGAGAGGATGAAGTACCTGAGATACTAAAAGCATGCCATGATGAACCATGTGGAGGACACTTTGTTGACAAAAGGGTTGGATATAAAGTGCTTCTTTTGGGATATTATTGGCCTTCCCTTTTCAAGGATGCCAAAGAATACACAAAAAAAGTGAAAGCCTCCAAAGAATGTGAATACCTATTCAATCAGACGAGATGTTTCTATAGCCACAGGTACTAATAGAGTCTTTTTAAAAATGGGCTCTAGATTTTGTTGGGCCCATCAATCCTCCATCCAAGAAAACTATGTATATACTTGTTTGTACCGATTATGTTACCGAATAGGTAGAGCTAAGCCACCTACTTTTTCTACGGAAAACGTTGTAGCTACATTTATTTTTGAGGATATTTTCACCCGTTTCATTGTTCCAAGAGAAATTGTAATATATCAAGGTGCTCAATTTACATCTAATATGTTGTAGAATATTATGGAGCAATACAAGATCACACACTGTAATATACTCCATACCATCCACAAGGAAATGGGTAAGTGGAATCCACCAACAAAGTACTTGAAGCTATAATAACCAAGACTATATATTTTCATAGAAGGGACTAGGCCAATAGGCTTCCAGAAGCATTATGGGCATACTGTACCACATGGATAAATACTAATGGACATACTCCTTATGAGCTTGTCTATGGGAAACAAGTTTTGCTTCCTATTGAATTCCAAGTGGGAACTTTCAAGACAACAACAAAGTTGGGTCTTGATCTCTATGAATCCCATAAATAAAGAATGGCACAATTGAATGGATTAGATGATATATGACAAGATTCCATACAAAGATAAAGCATAATCTAGTAACAAAGGACAAGGTGGCATGATCAATTTATCAAAGTCAAAAATTTCAAGCCAGGAGAAATTGGGCTCTTCTCTTTGGTTCTAAGTTTAAATATTTTCAAGGGAAATTTCAAACACATTAGCTTGGTCCCTATGATATAGAAATTGTTTTGGATAATGGAGAAGTTAGAATTAAGGATATTGATGAAGAGGGGATTACTTT
>CM076573.1:154043431-154164375 GCA_034641835.2 Pinus albicaulis
CCTTGTCAATGGGCACAAATTAAAGTTATACCATAAGCCTTTGACAAGAGAAGAGTTTACTAAAATCCTGCAAGAAAAAATTGATCTAAATTTGGTAGGAAAAGGGGATTCTTCTCCTCTACTACCAAAATAAGTGTAATTTGTTTTTCTTCGATATATATATATATCATTAAAAAGTGGGAGAAAAAAAAAATAATAATAATAAAAGCACAGTTACAAAAACCATCATTGTTGGCATTCCTATGCAGAAAATATTATTTGAAAACCAAGGGATCCTTGGAAACTTAGATTTTCTCATTTCCATTCATTTTTACCATTTCTTTTAGTCCCTTTCTTCTTTGCAAATAAAATTTTCAAGTTCAAATAATTTTCTTTGAAGAATTTGTTTCTCTTTTAAAAGAGAAGTCATCAACAATCATCAACATCATCAATCATTATCAACATCTAGCATCAGAAAGTCTTGAGCAATTGCCAACATTTGAAATATTGAAGACTATTAGCATTCTATATTTGATTCAACACTTCGTAGCCAATTTTCCTGAGATATATCTTGGACCTGCAAGCAAGGAAAATCAACACACAAAAATTAGCTATGCATCATAAGGTAACTATGTGAATGGTTAATCATTTTCATTGATGTAAAAACTATAAATATTTTGAGCTGGTGGATTTATTATTACATCTAAATGGACTTCTAAATTAATGATCTGCATTTATTTATTGACTTTAATCATAACCCATACCCTATCATTTCACACTCCTCTAATGTCATTCCATCATATCCTCTAATGTCACTCCTTATCGCATACAAATAAGTTGAATCCCAATATCCATGATGATATTAATGGACCAGATCTAAGTAAATCATGGGTAAACATGATTCAAAGGAGAATCCTACTCCAACACTATCACCTTAATCTACTCATATCGTTTTAACTTCACCATTATCAAATTTTACCCATACTGCCGCTCATTTCCCAATTGATACATTATCAAAAGGGAAAATTTAGAGGTGAAAATTTTTCTTCACAACAATGGGGTTTATTGTTTGTCATGAACATATGGGAGTGAATTTACTAAGAACTTACCCTCAAGTCCGAGTACAATTGCAGAAGGTGGGATGGCTTAGGTTCTTTGAGAAATTTAATGGGCATGAAATTGAGGTAAATAGAGAATTCGATCGAACCTTTGATGTAGTAGAGGTTGAAATTGGGGACATTGAGTTGAAACTAATTGATTATCTCATCGCCGAGGCATCTGAACTTCCAAGGAATGGTGAAATTTTGTTTAAAAACCTAAGGTTGAAGGATGAGCTGTGTATTCCTTTCTTCATAATCCAGGTATGGACCTCTCGGCCTTCAAGAAAGGTATTCGTATCTCTGCAATAAAGACTAAATGGCGAATTTTATTGTTGTTGTTACAAAGACTCCTTATCTTCTAAGGGAGGTTTGGAGCCATAGTATTCTATCATGTTAGACTTCTAATGCATTTTATCAAAGAAAAGAACTTAATTTTCCTTACTACCTTATGTGGAGCTTGAAAAACAATGGCGTTCAATATCCAAAGCGACTCTAGGAATATAGACAGGACCTTATATCATCATGGGTTGGTAAATATCTTTGTAGAAGAACTTTTGAAGATCAATGGTAATAACTGGAAAATTTTCCTTGTGAGAAATCATTTGGTGGAAAGTGCAGAAGAAGAAGAGGTCAAGAAAACTAGGAAAGTCAAAGGAGGGTTTCTATAAACCCTAACCTTGAGCCCAAAGCAGAGGAAAATGAAAAATTAATCATAGATAATATGGCAAAGGAAAAGGTTCCAAATTTTTAGGATACAAAGGATAAAATTTCACATAGTGAGTTCATGAAGAATACCAAATCTTCAAAAGGTATACAAAAGATGAAGAATCAAGGTAAAATAAAAGAGGAAATAGAAAACCTTAGAAGAAATAAAGTTGATAAAGAAGAAAAACAAACACAATTATCCAAAGAAGACAAAGAGAAGTCATAAAAATAGGGTACTATGAGGAAATGTGTTCAAAAGATGGCGAAGCCTATACAACAAGAACGAAAGAGGAGGAGAGTAACACCAAGCATGAAAAAACAAATTAGTCATGGTACACCTAAGACTATGCAAATTGACGAAGCTGAAGAAGAGCCATGAGAGACCTATACAAGAAAGACAACAGAAGTTGACTTTGTACAACAACAAGATTATGATTATTCTCATACATTAGAGAAAAAAGTGCAATAAAAGGTAAATTCTCCTCCTGAACTAGAATTATATGATGAAATTTTACATGCTGATACTCCTATGTTTGATCAACCTAATAAAGAAGCAAGTATTCCTTCTCCTAAGGAACAAGAGGCCATTAAAACATTGAAGAAAGAGGTTTATGAACTTGAGATGTTAAATAAGAATATAAAGGATTAAAATCAATTGATAAAAGCTCGAAATGACACTATTCTTCTTAGAATGTGTTATTAGTATAACAAAAATCAAAATCTTAGGAAAAACAATAAGGTTCATAGACAAAATATTAGAGGATTACAAAGTAAGTTGTTGATGAGAAAGCCAGGATGGTCACATATTGTAAGGAGGAAGGAGTAAAAACATTCTTAGTTTTTTTGGTCCAAGCATCAGAGGCAGTCCTCCAAAAGGCAACACTACAAAGTTTTAAATTTTGTCATTTTCAGATGCATGGGGAAATGTAATAGCTTCGGCATGGGGGAATGTAGAACCTCCAATTTTTTCTCTTTTCGAAAATATATCTTCCCTTTTTCCACTGATTTTGTTACATATTTCCATTTCATTTCATATTCTTCATGGATTAAGAGTTATCCAGGTCATAAAATTACATCAAAGAGGTAAAATTCTATCATCAAATCAAAATCAATGTTTTTCTTTGTGAAGTTGATTTAACTAGACAATAACTACCGAGATGTGCATTTTCTGCATGTAACCTAATGTTATACAACTACATCTAAATTTCTAGTGGTTTGCATGTGCTAGAGATCAATGAAAGCATATGGGTATTTGTCAAATGTCATCAATAAGGAGGTCCACTTATCTATTGTAGATGAAAGTTCAAAGGTTTGGCATATGTTGCTGGTCAAACCTATGGTCAACGTGGCTATAACATACCTATTGTGTGCAGAATATCAAGTGCTCGGTCCTACAATCAAGCAAGCAAGATTTGAAAACCATATTAAAGCCGATGATGTATTAATAAGTTCCTTCTCATCATTCACTCCTTAGTAGAGAACCATGATAGGTGAAACTCCCATTTCAATTAAGAGACATAGATGTCGATTTAAATTTTAGTTACTAGGCAGTATTTCCTCATGTTGTTTAACTTTGAAATTATTATAAAAACCATTTTTTTTGTAAACGAAAGCAGTCAGAGTGAATTCCAAATATTGTTATTATTATTGTTTAAGTACACTATTTCAAAACTTTGTTTACACGCTGCAAGTAATATGAGGTATGTTCATGACCTTCTCATAATTATTTTATGGTGTTTTTGTTCGTGTGATTTGAGCTTTAAATACCTCACACTCGTCAAGAGGCCCCCATGAAGATGTGCGAGAATAGTATAAATGTTTTTCATTTCATTTTATTTCTATACCCTCCGCATTTAGATTAAATTCTATCTCATTTATGCTTAGTTCATTTAGATGTTATGTTTCATTTTAATGTTTTTTTTTAAGTAGAATTTTACTCATTTACCTTTGCTTATCTATAAGTCAAGTGCTTGATAAAAGACCAAAAACAACCAAACATATTTACTTTGATTTTCTTTTCTGGCTTAGTCTCATATTTATGTTTGTCAAGTTATGATTGGTTTTGGTTCAGTACTCACACACTAGTAATCTCTTGAGGTTTCTTGAAATTTAATTTCTACCAATATTCCATTGCTCTTTGGTCACTGCTTTCTAGAATATTTTCAAATCCAAAGTCTCATACCAATGTTTCTTTCACAATATGATAGTTTATATTTCCTTTCAAGTCTTGCAGATTAAATTTATTTCAAACTTCATATATTGGATCTCTTTTCAAGTTAAATAGTTTAGGTTTCCTTTCAAAGCAGAATAGAGTAAATTTATCTTTCAAAGTTCAATAGAATACAATTTCATTTCCTTTTTCTCAACAAAATAGAATTTTGAAGCTTTCACATTAGCATAGTTTGTTTTTAATTCATTTAATTTCCAAGTCTTGAATTTCACAATTTATTTGATTTTGGTCTCTAAGAAAGAACGTGTGTGTGTGCATAATACGATATTGTCATAAGTAGGTTTAATTTTCATCTTTCAATTAGAATATTTTTCTTCCAATAAAAAGTTGATATCATAGCATATATAGTGCAAGTATACTTCACAAGTTCACGAACCCTAGATTGATGCTTTAATGCAAATAATTTAATAAAAAAATTAAATTACCCAACATGACCACGAACTTATAATAAACCTAATGGGACACTAGTGTCTAATTCAGATGAAAGTGGCATCCCCGTCGAGGCTATGAACGTCTTTTGGCAGCAGAGGTGATGCTCGTGGTATCAAAGTCAAAATTACAACACTAGCTCAGATAACCACTCTATATTTTCACTCTGTTGGTTATTGGGTTCTCTGAAAATTTATATGGATTTTTATTTATGAAGTTTTTGTTTGATATTTTCATTTTGAACATGAATTTATGAACAAGATGATTTGTACTCAAGTATGGCTACAACAATCATTTTCAAATTATTTTTGCATTTATTTTTGTATAAAATTTGATCTTGGTCCTTTATTTAATCTATTTCGAGGTAGAGATAAATGGTTACTCCAACGAGTCGCTAATTTTTCGTAGCCCAACCAACTCCCCTCTCATTTTCAAAATGATATGGGCCCCTCTCTTTTTGTTGACATTTTTCTTTGGTTTTCATTATTTGAATTTGAAGTATTGATTCTAATCTAGACTTTAATAAGACCTTCTTTTTGTGATTTTCACATTACCTTAACCAAAATCTGATGCTTTTATTTTATATGTTGATTTTGATTATTTACCTTGATTTTGTAGTAACAATGCTTTAATGATTTCCTATGTGGTTACAAAGTTCAATACCCTAGCCAATATTTGTTATGAAAGTCTAGATTTTGGTTTATATACATATTTTCATATTGATCAAGTTTCATTTCAATGGTTTCATGAATTTTCATTATCTTTTTGTCTTGTAGCAACATTGATTTATTGATTTTATTAAAGGTTGTATTCTTATGTAGTATGATCACATGGTTCTAGCAAATTGTTTAAATGATTATATGTTCCTTTACATTGGTTTTCAAATGTGCAAGTCATACTGTTGATGTCGATATTAATGTACTGATCACAGGTCATGTTATAAAATTATATTACATTTTGATCAAAAGGGTTGGGATTGTTAAATATTTGGTGATATTATACTCACAACTATGGTTTGATGCATATCACATTCAATGATATAACATCTAGATATGTGTGTGATTAAATTGTTGATATTGATTTTTTTTGGTTTTCCATGCATGAAATGATGTCTAGTGATGCGATAAGAATTGAGTGGGATTTGTTTTGGGTACTTGGTACTACATATTTGACTTGGAGATCTCGCTTTGTGACACTTATTTGCATCAAAGCCTATGGCCATAACCTAAAATTGTAGCTCATCAAACCTTTCAACCGCCATTATTATTCTTTGGTTTATTATGGAAATTGCATATATCGACTACCTATCATGCCATAGGGTTTCTCTCCAGCATTTTCTCCAATCTATTTTCTTGCTTCGAATTTCCCATCTGCTCTACAAACTGTTCAGGTTTCAGACCTTGATTCTCTCATTCTTCACCCTCTTGAGCTCAATCCAGCCAAAATTATACTAGGGTTTTGCTATGCCACCATAACTAGGACCAAGTTAGCAGATAATGATCTAATTGAGGCGTATGACAAACATATGCCTCTTTTCCAACAGGTTTTCCAGTGTCAGTTCATTCGGCTCTTCCAAGGTTTCAATGAAGAATTGGTGAAAGCTAGGCGATATGGAAATGTTGGTTACTGAAGCTAGGCGATATGGAAATGTTGGTTAGTGTTGATTTTATGGCCGAGGCCACTTGTCTCCCCATTGACAGTGAACTGGTCCAAAAATTTCACTGTTCATGACATATCATGTCAAAAATTCCTAGCATAAAAGGATTATTCTTATGCCATAAAAGGTACGTCGATATCCTATCTTAAATCCAAGTGGAGAAACTTGTTATAATTTCTATGCCACTGTATAATCTCTGAGGTTCGTTATGCCCTGATATTTCTTTACCATATATGTTTGTTGATGTTTTTTATTGGTCATAAACTTAATTTACCTTATTTCTTATATAAGAGCCTATCCAAAATGGGCAAAACTCCTAATAGGTTGTTGTTTCATCACAGTCTCATATGTATTTTAGTGTAACATCATTTGTCTAAGACAAACCATGAATGGAAAAACTTCCTTCTTTAGAATGGATACCAAGAATCGCTGGCTTTTGGCCAACCTGGTGTGGCATTGAGGATTTTCCAAAACCAGATAATTAGTTTGATCAAAATTTCGAGTATAGAGTTAAATTTAAATAGGAAGAAAGAAAAATATACATAATGAGACAAAATAGGTGAAATAATTCCCTATACTGAGGATAATTTAATTTTCCTAGCATTGGTAACAATGCTTGTGATGTTGATAATAATTATGTCAAAGGTTCTCAGGATGATGTCAGTTCAAATGAAAACCTATCAAACATGTATTTTCATCAACAATTCTTATTCATTGTCCCTTGCTTTAACAATCACAACAACCAATTATTACATGAAAATGAACATTTTAGAGCATCAAACCAAGCTAGGGAAAAGAAAAAGGAATAAAAAAAATTCAGTCTGGAAAGAAAATCACAGTCCTATGATATACATATTATTGTTAAGTCATCCAGGTTCAAACTGATAATCTCTCAAGACCTTAGATTATTCGAGTTATGTTAAATAAAGGTTTTTATATTTTATTTATATTTCAGGTTCAAATATTTTAAGGTATGCTTTTGTTGCTAAATTTAAAAGGATGTTACAAAATGTAAGATTCTGTAACAACGCTCTTTTGACAACAATATCAATTATTAATTTTTCCTTTTTGATTTGTAACAAGTCTTCCTATGGTCTAAATTAATGGTTTCGATTTCCACAGAACATGCTGCTATGGATAAACATGCAACTATTGCAGATCTAGTGAGGGATTCATGTTGGTTCCTTTTTTTATTTACTTTTATCATTTGAGATATGGCCAACAAACCAAGAGAACAATATATATTTTTTGTAAAAAATACTTTGGATTCTATAGTTTGAATTTATACATGGTTAGTGGAGGTACTTTTATATAAACCTCTGATTTTGAAAATAAAGGAGGCGGAAGAGGAAAAAAATGTTGATGAATTTTATGGCGTGGAATACTTTTAAACGTTTTATAAGTTTTTGGATTTGGTTTTATCCAGTTAAATATACTTTTTTATTTTTTTATTTTTTTAATCTTCCATAGTCATTCTATCTTTTTGTCTTCTGAGTTTTGTGTAATTTTACTTCTCAATATCTAGAGGATAGTAATATGTTGTCTCGGTTATTTGAATCCATGAAACAACCATCATGTTAATGTATTTATTTTCTAATTCACATTAGTTTAGTTTATATTTATTCTTACTCGATCAATCCCATTCTCTAGTGACTTGTGTCTTGAGATTGATATTTGATTGGGACATCTATCTGATCTAGATTCTTGTGATTTTATTCATGAAATATAGGTTAAAGAGGAATTTCATTTCTTGTACATGAATTGAATTAATATTTTATTGTAGAAATTTTTGATCTGTATTACTATTTCAATTATTGGTTTAATGGTTTGATTCATAAACAAAGGGTTGAAAGTTTTTTAATTTAAAGATATTACTACAATTATCCTTTATATACATCTTGACCGAGATCTAGGAATTAAAATGCATTAGTTAGATTTATGCATTTCTTTTTAATGCCAATTCTTAAAACAAACACAATATGATTTGCATTCATTTAAAAGGAAAAGGGGCTTGCATTTTTGTAGTTACTTGTCTTTTATTCATATGCCTGAAGAGTTAGTTTTAATTTTAATTGATAACTATATATATAAATTAAAATTATGTTTTCTTTCGTAATATTTTTTCATAGATAAATATAGTCCATTCTTTGAACCAGTTATATTATGTTTTGGTCCTTTCATTTGTTGTATCATAATCTCTTTATTACTTGTACAAAATTTAGTGTATTTTTATTACTAATGATAATTTGATTTATGTATAGTATTTCTTCAATAACTACTAGTTTAGATTTATTATATACATTACATTAGTTAATATGTAGATTGCATTTTGTCATTTTTTAATGAGTAGTTTTAGGCATAGTAATAATAGTTTAGGTTTTACTTAGATAATATAGATTAGGATTAGCTTCCCCATGGTTTTATTCTTTGCAAGAGGAGGAATCACAAGGATAACAGAGCCTTAAAACTCGTCAAGGGTGACCACACCAAACAAGGTCTATTTGAATAGCCTTGATTTGGGTCGCTTCTCCATTATTGAAAAAGGTCAATAGGCCTCCTCATCTTCTTTTCCATTGGGGACTATTTTTGGCAAAGTGTGCATGAGAATGGAAATTGATGCACTTGAAAAGAATATGATCATAGTTTAGTTCCTGTATATGACTCCATTCTCCTATATTTATCTTTAGAGCCTCCGATAAACCTTCATTGAGGTTGGATTCCACACATATATGAGCATAAGAAAATTGACCTCCTTTTGGTTCTTCTTTATTTAGATATAGGCCAAGTTTGTTTTTGATCTCTTTAAGTGCACCAGAACCCCAAATATGAAGAGGTAGGTGTGGTAGCTAAACCCACAATGGAACTATTGTCACTCCGTAATTCTGAAGGTTGAAGAAAGAACTACGGGGGAAACATCAAACCGCTTTGGAATCCGGGACCTAGCCTTCCTGTGTCTGGTCACTGTCCACCATTAGTAATCAAATCTAAACTTTGATGTACTTTCTAAGGAAGATAAATTTCGTCCCCAGTGTGGTCGCCATTATGTTGTCACTCTGTAATTCTGAAGGCGGAAGACAGAACTATGGGGGAAACATCAAATCGCTTTAGAATCCAGGACCTAGCCTTCTTAGATTCAGAGAGGGCTCTCTCTATTAGATATAACTTTGTTTATAGGAGAATTTTAGGCTAGCTATTAGTGCATAGGGGTTGGTTTGAAGATTTATGGTTGAGGAAGTGGAAGAGGGCCATTGGGATATGGAGTCAAACAAGTGCAAACAGATTCAAATGGATGAATAATTGAGGTCAGGTGCAACCAGGTAAGCTAGCCATGTCAATGGATCTTTACAGCTTGTGAAATGGAAAAGGAGGAGGAGATTAAGGTTCAAGGTAAATGTAGAGCAGACCGTCTCTGAATTCTGCATTTAGGTCTAAGAGGAAAGCATAAAATATTGTTTCAAGACTAAGCAGGGTACCCCATGGTAAATCCTACTCAAAATTTTCTATCTACAGTAGAGAAAGAACAACAATCTGCGAAACAGGAGAATAAAAAATTACATGGGAAAACACTTCACCACATATCATAACACAAGAATCTAGAAAACAACATCATATTTCATTCATTCAATAGAGAATGCTTGCAACCAACTAAGTCTGTTACAATGGTTTTTCCCTTCCGGGCCTCCTCCATATTGCTAATGTATGCAATATTTATACAAAAACTTAAGTCAGTTCCTCTGTTTGTTTCAATGATAGTCATTAATTACATTCAAGCTAAACTTTTGCCAAGTGGAACCATGCAGGTGGTGATAAAACAAGTTCGGTCATAACAGTGGCTTTAACAATCTGTTATTATTTGTGTAATGATCAGGATCTGGCTGGTGTGATGCCAAAGAGGCGAGGAAGGCTCTGACACCTTGGCTCTTCATCTTCGTAAAACCGTTGTTGGATTTATCAAATTGATGAGGTGCTTGGATCAGTAGCTGTGTTGATGTGTTCGCTTCCCTTTCTGCTCTTGCAGTTACAACATGATCATCTTTGTGCAAATGCCTTTGCCCGACTTGACCCTTTCTGTCTATCTCATCAATATTGTGACGTTCCGCATTACTCTACCCTTTTGCTCCTTGCCGAGTCCTACCCGAGTCCTTGTGCCATGTGGAAAAATAGCGCATAAACCCATAAACCTGGACATGAAGGGATGGTGGTTGGCAGACATGGAAAGATGATGGAGGACGTGGTGCGGCAGCATTGGCAATGATCACAGGGCAACAATGGTTTAGAGGACAGCGGAGACATATTTTCGGAGGGAGTCTCAAGTGGTAAGTGGTAACAGAGAGGGTGGGTGCGAAATGACGAGGGGAAGACACGTGGAGGAGTGGGTAGTATTGGATACCACCCATTTTGGACCCGCCCCTCCCCCCCCCCCCTCATGATAAATTTTGAATGTTGCGAGGGGGCTGAAACGAGATAAGGCCATAGGATGTGGGGAGATGCGAGGGGATGGCAGATAGGTGTAGGTGTTTAAAGGTGGACATGATGTGGCAAGGAGGTGGGCCCCAACCTACATCGCAATCGTGGGTCAGAAGTTTTAGTTTATATGAGGCGGCAGAGGTAAACTCTAAAACGTGCGAAGTGCGAAGTGCATGGAGAGGGAGGTGACGTGGTAGGAAAGGTGGGACATGACCCGCATCACAATCTCAAGTCGTAAGGTTTTGCTATGAGCGGTGGAGGTAAATTCTAAAACTTGTAAAGTGCGAAGTGCAGGGAGATGGAGGTGACGTGGCAGGGAAGGTGGGACCCGACCCGCATCGCAATTGCTAGTCGGAAGGTTTTTCTATGAGCGGCGGAGGTAAATTCTAAAACTTGTGAAGTGCAAACTGTAGGGAGAGGGAGGTGACGTGGCAGGTAAGGTAGGACCTGAATCGCATCGCAATCACAAGTTAGAAGGTTTTATTATGAGCGGCGGAGGTAAACTCTAAAACTTGCGAAGTGCGAATTGCTAGGAGAGGGAGGTGACGTGGCAGGGAAGGTGGGGCCGACACCTATCGCAAATCTTAATGTTTTTCTATGAGCGCGGGGGGGGGGGGGGGGGGTAAACGCTAAAACTTGCGAAGTGTAATATGTGATTGGGACCCACCCACATCGCACATCGCAATATTTATAGTTTACCACACATCACAGAGTTTAGATTTTGGGGAAATGTGGTAAGCGCTAAAACCCACGAAGTGCGATTTGCACTGACGGAGGATGATGTGGTAGGATGGAGATGGAACCCACTGCATGGCCGTTGTTATAAAGTGGTGAATGGAATGTGGCTAGGATGGTTGGGAAGTACCCATGCGAAAGGAAAGGAAAACGTCGAAAGGTTTCTGCAGTAAGGTAAGGTTGATGCAGTTTCATAGTATATATGATATATCTATATATTTCAAGCGACTTGAAGTGGGGGGCGAAGTTGCTATAAAGTGATACATGGTAAGCTTAAAGGTTTTGAAAGAAATGAAGAGGGGAGCTTTAGAAAATGGAAAAATGAAGGGCAGGAGAGGGAAAATGAAATCAATGAGGGTAGTATGGAGTTTACTTACCATCACACTTAATCAACAACACTTTCCTCTTTCAACTGAATTGAAAGGTAGATATATTCCTTTGATGCTCTTGACAGTCAGGATTTCCCTTCTTTTACTTAAAATAAATGATAGCCATGGAATATTATTTTCAGTATGAAAAATCTAAGAAATAACCAGTCACCTAATGATACTGTGAAATACAGGAGTCTAACAGGCATAACACTTATCTCAAAATCTGGGTTGAAATCCAGAGTCCATGGAGTGATAAAGAGACCTCTAGTCCCCATGAAATATGGGCCTGATCTAAAAATCAAATCTCCTTCCATTTTATTGAGAAATTAAAAGCCATATAAACCCCTTCCTATTGCAAATAAGGTTATCTAACCTTGAATATTAGGGACCATATTCCACGATCCAAGATTCCATATATTTTGGATTCAACCACAAGCCCATAAAATTGCCTACCAATTTTTTTTTTGTGAGATCTAAGGCTCTCTTGCATGGATATGAAGAAGAGCATTCCACTGCAGGGATCTCAACTAGTTTCTTTACAATTTTTTTGAGGAGAGAAGAAGATCCATGAGGTTTTCTAACATGCACTAGGGCTTTAAATGAAACATATTCCTCCATGGCACCAACGCACCAAAAAATAAAAAAGGGGCCTAAAAAATCCTATGACGACTAGGGAAACAAAACAACCTCAAAGCCCAAGTGACAATCACTCGTAGGCAAGAAACTTCTAGTAGTGAAAAATACAGATCTGTGCACAAAATACATTTGATACACTTCAATGTGACAAATCTGATCTCCCCCACACCATCTAATAATAAAATCAATCAACAAGCTTGCAGATGGATTATTTGACTGCACGTTGAAGAAGTCTAAAAAAACACAAATGACATATACAAGTCTAAAGGCAACAACAACCTTGCTCCAAATTTATGCAACATGGCATAGATCAAGGGAAAACACTCCATGTGTGGAGAGTCAAGGGGTACCATCTGTAAACCTCCGATGGTGGCATCAACATATGAGGAAATATGTAGTGTCTAGGGAAACCCTAGTTTTCGAGAGAAGGGAGATGTGGGACTTTAGACCATCGCGATATTTTATGGAGTTTTTATTATTATTTTCAGCTGAAGTTAAAGGGAATAAAACAACAAATTAAAGAATGAAACCATAAGGAGTTTGGAAACATCCTGGAGGAAAAAAACTTTTTGGAAAGAAAAATAAAACATGCTCAAAAATTGATCATCTTAAGGGGTTGATCGGAGGATATGATCCAATCTAAAGGTTGTATTTTGAATCAAATAGAATAATGTCAACAAGAAGTGTAGATACTTTAGAAATTAAAATATCGGGTGTGTTAGTTGAAAGAGGGGTAATGTAATACTAAGTTCTTCCACATGGATATGATAAAGCACCAACACCATTATCATATTTCCTCCCTAATTGGTAGATATGGTCAATGAGTAATCAAACACGAGGAACCGGAGCAAGAACTAGTTTCCCACTTTCGATATCTTCTCACTGAACTGGTCCCAAACAGGAGCAGAGAAATCAACCGTACCATCTCACATATACCTGACCTAGTCCTTCTAGACCATAATGAATCACTAATGAATGATATTTCCTTTGAAGAAGTGGAGGAGGTAGTCATGGCCATGTCAAAAAATAAGGCCTTGGGCCTGGATGGATTTACAACACGCTTTTTCCAATCATATTGGTCTTTCTTCAAGAAAGAGGTGCACAAACAAGTTGAAGAATCATGTCATCAACATAAGGTATGGTCTAGTCTTAGTGCCACTTTAATTTCTATTATCCCCAAAACTGAGATATCGTAAGACCTTAGTGGTTTTTGAACTATTACATTATATAATGTGTTCTACATGATTATTTCTTATGTTATAGTGAACCATCTTAAACCTCTTCTAAAAATTTTAATTTCTTTTGAGAAAATCAATTTCGTGGAGGGTCAGAAAATTATAGATGGTATTGTAGCCTATCATGAAGTAATCCACTCCCTTTAGAAAATTGAGAGGGAAGGCATTCTTATAAAACAAGATCTGTTGAAAGCCTACGATAGGCTTAATTGACATTGCATGATAGCAGTGCTCCCAACATTTGGTTTCTCACTTGAGTGGATCTCTTGGATTTTTTTTTTTAAATTTCTACCCCATTATTATCCATTTTGGTGAATAAGCCCCCTTCTTCTCCCTTCTCTCCTTCACGAGGTCCTCGTCAAGGAGATCCTATATCTCCTTTCTTGTTTATCTTGGTTGCGAAAGGACTAGATCATTATCTGAAAGCAACCAACTGCATATATATCCTTCAAGGCCTTCGTCTCCTCAGTCATGACATGCCTATCACTCATCAACAATTTTTTGATGATATCTTGTTGTTTGTAATCCCGACGGTTCAAGAAGCCTCTAATTTGAATCTATTATGGATATTTTCATTGAAGCATCAAATACCTTGATGAATGGTGGAAAATCAAACATGTTTTGCTTTAATACCAGCGATCCTATCCAAACACACCTCGCTCGTCTGAAGGATTTTAATATTGGAACCCTTCCAACCAAGTATCTATGTATTACCTTGATCGAAAAATCACTGAGATTAGAGTGTTGGAAAGAGTTGTTGCAAAAATCCTCAAAATAACTTGAAGGTTGGGCATTCAGATCCTTAAATTTGGATGATTTCTTAGTCTTAATCAAATCGATGCTCTAGGTCATGCCCATATATCAACTGTCATCTCTAGCAGCTTTGAATATGGTCTTCAAATTCCTTAATTCAATCTTTTGAGAATTCATATGGAGTGGGGAAAAGGAGGAGCGAAAATGGGCATTAGTCTCATGGGATAAATGTTGTATTCCTAAGCTTGTAGGTGGTCTGGGACTTACGAACATGGAAATGTCGAATAACACCCTTGGGGATAAACTATGGTGGTGCTGGTTACAGGGAGGAAATGAACTCTAGAAACAAATATGGTATCGCAAATATGGCCAATTCTCCTTATAAGAAAATCTTCGAACAATAAACTTTCTAACATGATCCTTAATATGAAACCTGGTGAATGCTAATAAATTCTTGATCCAACATCACACCTTTTGGGAGATTGGGAATGGAAGGAAGGAATTATTTTGGAGTGATTCTTGGAAATATATGCCAAAACTAGAAAACAACCAAGAATTGGTAAGACTCGCACAATTTACCACAACCCAAAATTTCGTATAATAGTTGAATATTGGAAACCATCCTTGGATAAGAGCACATGGAGATTGTGGAAAACTAAAATGGACTGGCCTAGAAATCCATCACTCAATTCTTGTCCTACTATGTCTACTAAACTTCAGAAACAAAAAATAACATCAAGAGAGGAGCCAAATAAACTCATTTGGGGACATCAAACAAAGGGGATGTTTACTATTAAGGAAGGATACACTTACTTGACAAAGCACCAAGATATTTGAAAGGAAACCATTTGGAAATTTTTTTGGTTGCAAGGGCATTGTCCTAGAGTGGGCCATTTTCTATGGGTAACAAGTCATCTTAGAATTCTTACATGGGACCGTATTAGGAAAAATATATTTTTGGGCCTCTCCATTTACTTCATTGAGGGGAAGAAATAATGGAACATTTTCTGAATCAATTTTACTATGCTTACATGGTCGTGTGGGGAGTGTTGTATGACTTACTTGGAAGCTTAGAACATAATATCAATAGCCTATAGGAAACAATAGAACAATGGAGGCCGAAGCAGTTTCAGTGTGCAGTGGTTAACTGAGTTTGGTCCCTAATGCCATGATTCACATTGTGGAAATATGGAAGGAAAAAATCTGTAGGTAGCTATAACAGTAAGAGTGGAAATGAAGAGGAGCAGAGCCATGGATAGAACTGGAACAAACAGTGGAAGGTGAAACAAAGGATATACTTTCTACTCAGTAGAATGAGTATATAGGGAATTACTAATTTCTGTTTAATGCAGGAATCAAAGGTTTATTAGCATGTTTATTTTCCACGGTTTAGGTTTTTTTTTTTGTGTTTTCATTTGGATGCAAAGTCCTTAGCAAGCCATGGATACATGAGGTCAATGCTTGGAGAAGTATAAGGATGTCTATGGGACACAAAGCATGTTTCAATTCGTCCCTTTACTTTTTAGTTTCGGTAACAATGGTTGTTTTTAGAGGAGCTCAACACTTGGTATATGGGGGTATTTGGATGCATTTAGACAACAACTAGCTGTAATTTACATTGTGGTGAAGGAGCCGCAGGGGCGTGGGAAGTCCAGAAGAATAGATTCAATATTGTGGGGTGACGTGGCAAGTTGATGGGGCATAGGTGGCACATAGAAGGTATTTTTTCAGGTTCAGGTTCTCTTCATTCACAAACAAGAACAAAAAACAAAGTTTTACTGGCAGTTTTGGGGCAATTTCCATTGGAGTTGGGCATGGAGGCATTTTGGCTGGGTGTGGAGAGTCTAAGGGAGAAAACCTTAATGGGGAGGTGACAACATCTAAGAATGACTGTTGTTCAAGCGAAGGCTTGGGCGGAGGAGGGATGGTTTCCAATTTTGAATTACATACCCAAGGTCAGTCTCTTGCACAAAGGGTGGTTTTGTTTTCATTTTCTCTGCTAGGAGGATGCACAGCGTATCTTGACAGAGTCGTCGGTGAAGGGGAGGGGGTTTTTTATATTCTAGAGGTGGAAAGCGGGTTTCGAATCAATGGCTGAAGTACCCAGACGTAAAAAAAAATGGTTAAGCTTCCCGGCTTACCCCTGAAACTATAGAATGAGGCAACTATAAATGAGATTTCCAACCGTATCGAGAAATATTATTTTTTGGATGGAGGTTGTTTCAGACAGCTCGATAAGAGACTTTCTTGGGTTTTAGTGGAACTATATTTGGGGAGAGGATTGTTGGCAGACTTGGTGGTTAAATGAAGCAATTTTTAAGTGAAATTGCTAACTGATTGTTGGGGCTTTCCCTATAGATGTCTTAAGTGCCACCAGATGGGACATCTACATGCAGATTGTCAAATTTTGGAGCTTTAGAATGGGGGATATGGTGAACGAGGGGGAATTTGTGAGTTGGGTAGCTACACTCGACTACCATTGAAGTATCCATGGGGACACATGTGACAGGCACGGACTCCGGCATATATGGAACAGAGTGGCATATCACGAGGTAATTCAGACACATCTGAGACTATGAATATTGTTAATGATATTAATTTTAATCACTTATCTTCTTCCTTTGATAATATCTCGAAGCCCCTTCTGGATGGTAATCTCGAATGTGATTATGTTGATGTGGGTTAGTCAGAACTTTTATTTGATTCTACATTTCCACCTACCTATACAGAGCCCATAGTTGGTCACGAGTCCTCCTCTAATATTGAATATTATCGTAACCATAAGTCTTTCTCAATTGTTGTTACCTCGATTCCTGTTGAATTTTTGGAATCTAAGCCTGCATCTAGATCACAACATGTTCTGTTTGATTGCGCGAGTAAGGCGGGGTTGCATAATGGTCACATGTACTCTGTGGGCGCTCCATTAGCCATTAAGGGTCCTGGGAATTTTGCTAGAAATTATAGAGTGGGTTTTGGAATTGATAGGAGGGGTGGGATCGTGGGGGATTTTCCGATTTCGAAAGTCAGTCGGTCCATCTCAGAAACGGCTTGTCCTATATCCCTAGATCATGTGGTCAATCCTGGTCATTTATCTGCACATAAAAATACCATGTAGTCCACTATATCCCCTACTAAGGAGAGAATTATCAACAAAAGTATCATGAATTCTGTCTCTCCAAACTGTGAGCTGGAGGCCTTACTCAAGGAATCAGAGGCTATGGTTCCTCTTGAGATCAAATATCTTTCCTTGAGCCTATTTGTAATTCGGGTCATCCGAAACAGAAATATTTCGTTACTCATAGGAAAAAGTGATTCCCTAGATACAAGAAGGTATCAGACTGTAATTCCCATGAATGTTCGATGGATACAAATGAAGTTTTCAACATTGATGAGGCCTTTATGGTAGGGTCATTAGCGATTTCAGACTTTAACGGTTCTTGGGCCCTTAGAGGGGATAAGCATGTCTCTATTGTTCCTCCATGATCATTATATCATTAAACATTAGCGGTTTTGGATCTAAATGCAAATTCAACTCTTTACGTGGCCTAGTTCGTTTATACCAACCGTCTATGATTTTCTTTCAAGAAACAATGGTGGAGTTAGATAAAGCTTGGAGATCCATGTTGAGATTTTTCCCTGGATGGCATGTTTGTGCAATAGATGCTTGTGGTTTGTCAGGACGGTTGGGGGTTATGTGGAATCCTAGACTGCTAGAGTTAAAGGCTTTTGAATTTTATAGAGGTTTTTCCCTTACTGGATATTTGTCGGGATTGGGACAGAGGATCAAATTATTGAATATATACACTTCGTATGTTGGGCGAAGAGGTTTTCAAGACATAATGGTTAACACATGTTTACTAGGGATCAGTTCTATTTTTTTGGTTGGGGATCTGAATTTTTATTTGGGGGTTGATTAGGTGTGGGGAGATAAGGCATGGACAGACCCTCTCACAACATTTAAAAAAGTGTGGATGGAGGCATTTAATATTATGGCTCCCACATGGAGGAACGACAGAACGGGGGGGGTTAGGGCATATCCAAATAGTTAGAGAGGTTCTTGTTAAGTCAAAATATTTTCAATAATCTTAAGGAGGTGAAGTCCAGTATTATATCTTGGCACATGTCGGATCATAAAACGATATTGATTACTTAGAATGAGATGGGGGAAAGGAGGGATTACCCCTTCAATTTCAATCCTCGTTGGCTTAAAATGGATGAATTTAGATCTCTAGTGCAAAGGGTTTGGAGATTTCCCAATAATCTATCTGCCAGGTCTCCTATGGTTATTCTTCACCAGAAAATCAAAAGGTGAAAAGTTGAGACTAGGAAATAGATTGCCTTGAAGAAAAAGGAAGAGCTAATTCTGTTATTTGAGATCGATAACAATATTGAGAAACTATGTGATACTAATGATCCACATTTTTTCTCGGTGGACTATGAAGACAAAATTATCTCATTGGAGGGGCATAGGAGGGAAATTCTAAAGGGTCAGGAACAAGATATCAGGTAGAAGAGTAGGGCAATTTAGATAGAAGTCGATGATAGGAACACTAAATATTTCCACAGGAAATTTAATTTCAGGAAGTGACAAAATTTATGTTTAAACAAATGTGGATGGGAATATATATAAATCTAAAGATTCTCTGGACTTGGCGGTCGTGAGACACTTTAAAGGGATTTTATCTACCAGGATGCATCGATATGCAGACCAATCTTCCTTTATTGACCTGATCTCGCCACTGCTGACTTAGGAGGATGGTTTGAATTTGGATAAAATGATTTCCAGCGAGCAATTGGGGTCCACACTGAAGGATTGTGCGAAGGAAAAAATTCCTAGCTCGGATGGTTTGGGGGTTGAACTATTCATCTCTTTTAAGGAGTTGATGCTTCCAGATTTACTTAAGGTGGCAGAAGAAATCAAACTTAGGGGCTTTATCACTAGGGCCTATAGTGTTGATTCCAAAGAAAAAGGATCCGGAAACCTTTTCAAATTTCAGACCCGTTTCTCAGTGTAATTTTTTTAATAAAGTGATGACCAAATTGATAGATAGAAGTTCAAGCCTATGTTGACAAATTTTATTGCAAAGGAGAAATTTGGATTTATGGAAGGGAGGAAGATCCAAGATCAATTGCGCAAGATATGATACATTCTATTAATAATATTACACAACAGTCATGTTTTCTGAAGGTTGAATTATGTAAATCCTATTATTGCATTGACTGGGAATTTATTTTATTGATCCTGATCAAGACGGTTATGAATGGTGAGAATTACAGATGGATTATTTCATGGGTAAAGAAAACAAATTTTGTAGTGATTATTAACGGTCTTCCATCCAAGTTTTTCTTGGCCTACAGGGGATTGAGACAGGGCTACACATTTTCTCCTTTACTTTTTTTATAGTGATTGATACTCTTAGTAGGAAAGTGAAGGTTATCAGGGACAGTGGTATTATTAAGTGGGTTAAAGTTTCTAAATAGCAATGTGTGACACACCTCATGTTTGTAGATGAATTACTCTTTGGGGGGGCAGACCAATATGGCGGAATGGACTACTATCCACAACACTATTAAGGCTTTTGGGTAAGCTTTTGGATTGATTATGAACAAGGCTAAATAATTGCTTATACGCAAAAGGAAGGATGGACGACACAGTACCTGATATCATATATTTTTTTGGAGTGTCATCTAAGCAATTAGCTTATGGTTTCACATAATTGGGGTTTACTCTGAAACCCAACGGATATAGGAATAGATATTGGGAATGGTTAATTGATAAATTCAAACTAAATCTGGATTGTTGGACTCATAAGTGGATGTATCTAGGTGGGATAATTATCATGCTTAAATTGGTATTACAAAATCTCTCAATTTATTGGATGCATCTCTTTCTTCTGCCGAAGGAAATCATGCATAGGTTTCAAACGATTATTATTAGGTTTCTATGGTCTGGAGCTAAATTAGGTGCTAATGCCAATAAAATTCATCTGGTGCGGTGGTCTATCATTGTTAGACCAATTGAGGAGATAGGTTTGGGTATCATCAACGTTCGTAATTTTAACAAATCTATTCTTATCAAAAAAACGTGGAGAGCGGTTGCGGGCGAAGGTCTTTGGTAAAGTATCATCTAGGATAAATATCTTTTCGGCTAATATTTCACCTATTGGATTATGAATGGGGCTAGGAAGAAAGTTCGAAGATATTATATATGGAGAAGTATGTTTCAGGTCATGCACCTTATTATGGGAAATGTGATATGGATAGTGGGAGATGGATCTTAGATCCAGGTAGGTCTAGATGCCACTGTCGACATGTATGGAAGACATACCTTATCATTACAGATTCTAAATTATCTACCTAGTATTCATATTTTCCATTTGAAATAGGTTATATGTCAAGGTGTGCAAAATTTATAGTCAGGCGTAGATTTCGGCTGGGGAGTTGGGATTACCCAATGTATTTCACAAGGAATGGGAGGATTATACCACAGGTCTCAGGAAAGAAGGTATCACCCTCATTGATAGTGAGGATCACATGATCTGGGATGGTAAGCTCAAGAAGGGGGGCCCGATGGTTAAAGATATATACTTCCAATTACCTACTGTGGAGAGGGGACTTAAATTTTCAAAACATTTTCAGGTAATATGGAATTGGAACTTACCAAAAAATATTAAATGTTTTTGTTGGCTTGCGGTTCATAACCATATTTTGACTTGGCAGAATCTCCAAAGGAGAGGATTCCAGGGACAATGCATATGTATTATGTGTAGGTAGGGGGAAGGTGAGATAAATCACATGTTTATGGAATTTCCATATGCCAAGGATATATGGGGAGGAGTGTTGGGACATTATAATATAGAAAAGAAAGGTTCTTTTACTAAACTGACATTACTATTGAAATCATGGATAAAATATAGAAGGTACATGGCTCTTCCACTATTTTTGTTACGGAAAATTTGGAGGAGGCGCAATGCCACTATATTCAGTAGAAAAATATAGACACACATTAAGGATTTCATCAAGACGAAGGATTTTTTCAACGAAATCGGGCCGATACAGAGAAACAAAGGATCTAGAGCCTTGAGAACTAAGGAAATATGGAAATCATTTCTTGTGGGTTCCTTTGATGGGCCTAGTGCCAATAGAGCATGTGGTTGTGGTGTTGTAATCTACCTTGAAGAGGATAATTTATTTCATTTATGGTGGGAGGGAGGAATAGGGACAAATAGCAAAGTAGATATCATTGCATTATGGGGTGTTCTGATCACTGCTAAATGGCTGCGAAATGAGCAGATCCAAATCTTCGGTGATGCCAAAGGAATCATGGAATGGGTGAACGGTAGTAAAGACTTTAACCCTCCTATGCTAAAAAATTGGATGGTCCGCATCAAAAATTTTGTAAGGGATTTTCCAAATGTGAGCTTTGATCATTTGTGCAGAGAAGAGAATTGGTCAGCTGATTTACTATCAGAAAGAGGCATTGGTAGGGAGACAAGTAAGTTTTTTTTCTTTGCTTTTAATAATGGTGTGATGATAAATGTAGGTACCATTAACTATTCATAAGAGAATGGAGGAACACAAAGAGCAGCATGGTTACGTAATAGAGAAAAAAGTGATAGAGAAGAAGCTCATGTGGCTGCATTGTTAGGGAAAGTAGAAGAACAAAAGAATAAAGATTTTTTGTGTAAACAACATTAGTATAAGTTTGAAAGTGTTAGCTGAGCAGTATAGTAAAAATAACTCTGTTGATACAAGAGTTTAATACTGTCTTTTGTAAATTTTGAGAAATTGGTATGTAAATATTGTTAGATCAGAAGGAATGATAGTTCCAGGAAAAGTGTACTACCTTTTATTAATATAAGAAGCAACATTTGTTTCTACCGAAAAAGAAAAAGACTCTAGAAGATCATAAGACAACAAAGTCGGGAGACAATTCTTTGTGAGCCTTGGATTCAAGAGGACTCGAAATAAACCCCATGGGGAGCACAAATCCTTATAGTTTTCAACTTTGATGGTCACCACCTTACCCCTGAAACCCCCTAATCCTCACCCATCCTCCCCCTCTACCTTATCCTATCCCTCCCCGAGCTTTGTTAAGCTGAAATTTGATGGCACATTTAAGGGAGACCCAGGGAAGGTGGGATTAGGAGGATTATTTAGAGATTGGGAAGGAAGAACGCTGTGGTATTATGCTATGAATTGTGGATAAACCATAAACATCAGAACTTTATTTTTTAGTTATGGAAATAGGATTGATAGTGGCAATAGAAATGAGATACACCATATTGCATATGGAAGGGGATTCAAAACTAATAATAGATAGGGTGAGAAGATTACTCTTTGGTTTTTCTACGTAAAAGATATCCAAGAGTTGGATTTTAGAACACATAATAACACAGGTCAAGGCCCTGCTGGAAGACATAAACTTTGTTTATGCTTCACATGTATGTAGGTCAGGGAATAAAGCAACAGATTATTTAGCAAAAAAAGGAACTCAAGATGATATATATCTCACAAATGAAGCTTGGCCTAGTCACAACTTTCTTCCCTAGGACAAATCTCTGCAAGATATCCTGGAATGAGATAACCAAACCTTGATGGGGTGCATTCACTAAAAGCATGATCCACAAACCTGGGAGTATGGGCCTCTCTCATGGTGTGGAATGAGGGTGGAGTTAATTCAACATGGAGTTCTTAGCAAGCAAAGGATACAACTTCTAGAGAGTTTTTTGAGTCCTGGATTTGGAACGTGCGTCAAGGGGTTGATGAAAATCCCATTTGGAAACGATTTAGAAATTGGTCTGAACAATACCACACGTCATGAGGAGGAGAAAAATCCCAGTGTTGCTCTCTCTCTTTTTTCTTCAAGGACATTGGGAGGCCTTTTAGTTTCGAGTTGTCTTTAATGTGAGGTTTTGAAAAAAAATCGATTTATTTTTTCGATCTAGTGTGTCTAAAATTTGGCAGGAACTCATTGAAATCACAAGTTTGATGGGTAAAATCTAGACAGTCGAAGTGCCCTAGGGGTTTTTCAGGGTGTTGAATCCATAAATGCAGTAAAAAAACCAGTTTAAATAACACTAATCAAGATTTTACCTCAAAATATTTCGCCGAATTCCGACCAGAAATCCACCGGAAACTCCAAAAAGTCACATTAAAGGCGACTCCTTTTAGTTTATGTTGTTTGACTAAAATTTTGTATGGTTCTGTTAAGTGGACATGCTATGTTGGTGTTGTTTTTTGAATGTTTATAACTAAGCTTCTCCTCTGGTTTCCTATATGGCAGAGGCAACTCGGACTGGGCTAGCTTTCCACTGCAACCTATAGGCAACTATGGATGCTTGGATAATGAGAGTGATGTGAAGTGATTTTGCAAGGCAATATATTTAACTTAAAAAAATAATAAATATAATTTTTAATTTTATGTTCTTAGATTGGAGTTAAAATGGATCTAGGCTAGTTTAATTATTAATTATAATTAATTATAAATATAAATATAATTATTAATTATATGTTTTTTTATTTTATTTTGACTAAGTTAAAATGTTAAATAAAACATTACAAACATACTCGTCCACAAAATTTTATGTTTTTTATTTTATTTTATTTTGATGAAGTCAAAATGATAAACATTATATCTATGTGCCATAGTCTATCGGTTTTGTGTTTTGGAGGGTTTTTTGGCATATTTTCCAATCTAATTTGTCCATAATCTAACAAGGATTTTTTGGAATCACAAGTTTGAGCTGTAAATCCTCCCCAATAAGTACCCCACGTGTTTTAGGGTGTTGAATCCATATCTCAACTGTGATGATGGTTGGAAATTAAGGAAGAGTTGGACCCGCTTCTTGTCAAATAATTTTATTTATTTATTTTTTATTTAGTTATATATTTTTATATACAATTAATTAATTATTATTTTTATCTAATTAATTAATTAATTAATTTTATTTTCCTTTATTTTATTTACTTATTTTTATTTATTTATTTACTAATTTTATTTATTTATTTATTAAATTAAGTATTTTACCCCTCCCTATTATCTTCATAGGTAACTTTGCTTATTTATTTATGTTTATTTTTATTTAGTTATATATCTTTATATAAAATTAATCAATTTATTGATTTATTTTTATTTTTATCTAATTAATTAATTTTATTTATTTTAAAATTTTACTCCTCCTTATTATCTATTATATTTATTTTATTCACATAATAATTTATAAACCCATTTTTAATAAATTTTATTTAATTAATAAATTTTAATTCTTAACTAACTAGTTCTCAACGGCTATTTCCAGGCAATGATGCCTCTCCACTATTTATTGCCGTAGTCTAACTAGATTGTTTTTTCACCCTGAAAATCATGGAAATTCCAGTAAGATTTTAAAAAAATCCAGCAGAAATTTTTGTAAATCCACTTTATAACTATTAAACTTTAATATTTTGGGTGTCTTAGAGGTTTTTGATGCTGTTAAATCCATTTCCACCATCAAAATCATGATTCAAACAATGTTACTGTAAGATTTCTTAAATTTTTTTGGCTTGAATTCCGACCAATTTTGGCCGTCGAGGCAATTCCTCCATCTCGTTAGACAACTCTTATTCCTCGAGATCAATTAGTTTCTCCACCTCGTCCTGAGGATGAATCTCCACTATTTATTCCTCGAGATGATTAGTTTCTCCACCTTGTCCTAAGAATGAACCACATTAGTTGGTTTGAAATGTTGACCTAATCCTAATGATGTGATTAATCCGAGAGACATTTACCTCTATTTATGTAGTCAAAAAACTATTTTAAACAACAAAAATTAAGATTTAACCAAAAACATTTTTGTCAGATTCTAACGAAAAAACCCCAAAACTTAGCAGGTTTAGACAATGCCCATCTTTACCATAAAAGACTAAAGAGTGCCCATTGACTCAAATTTTTTTGTTTAACTCTTTTATAATCAAATTAATAAATTTTTAATTAAATTTACATATTTGTAATTAAATATAAAACCTTTTCCTTTAATCATGCTAAAAATATTTAGCTACCATAACCTTCAATGTTGATCTCTATTTTTTCATGCCACTCGTACCATTTTTCCATTTCAGTTTTGAAAATTCATACATATTGTTAGCGGATTAACTAATGGTTGATGATTTTGTTATTGAACTTGTGCATCAATTTATGTGCTTCGGTTATGGTGATAATTCATGCTTTTATTTTATTGGATATGGTAGTGAATGAGTTTTGAGGATGGCAATTCAGTCTTTCACGGTTCAATATTGTGATGAGTAAGTAGAATGTTTGGATAAGAGTAGTAAGTGGATTGATTTTTTGTGGGAGTTTTTTTGAATTTATGAATTTTATTTTATTGATTTTAATATAATTTTTGTATTTTTGTTGATTTTTTTAAGTGATAAAGTGTATCATAATTTATTTAATTGTTGATTAATAGTGAAAATATTTATTATTATTTATGAATGTGAGTTATTTCGTTATTGTTATTCAAGAAAATTTATATTGTTTAAGATATTTTATTATTTTTTATAAAGGTAGATCTTTATTTTTATTAAAAACTTTTGGGTCTTATATCTATATCTTATTTCCTTATATTTGAAGAAGACAAGGTCATAGCCAATCATAAGTAGTTTTAGGTAATAGCCAATCATAAGTAGTTTTAGGTAATACTTTATGGACAAATTGTATTTTCGACCTAAACATTATTCGCAAAAAAATTAATGCCCCCTGTGGTCAGTGCTAAGATTGCTTGCATTGCAGGCATGTATTTTCTAATAACATCTGCCATTAATTCTATCCACGAGACTAGATACTACCCTAGTTGTAGTTTAAAACTCTTGCCTGAGAGAATTTCATTGATTCACTTTATTCATAATGGCATAACATAATAACATTTTCATATTTATAATATATAATAACATAAATATTAGAATCATGACTACACAATTATCATAAATATAAGATATAAAAAGTGATTTTTTATTTGCTTATATTGTGATTATAAAGATATTCTTATGTTTATGTTTGATTGGGTATATGGATAGTGACATTATAATGGCTACCATAATTCATACTTTTGTGATTGGATATAATAATTAGCAATTGTCTTTGAAAGTGACTAAAAATGATCTAGGAGGATCTTGCTTCAGTGTAGATTGACAGTGAGGTCCAGTCAGCTCCAGTTTGTTCGATGAGAAGTCAAGTTCAGTCTTTAGTTCATCAGGTCCTCCAGTGATCTGGATCAAAGAATCTTCGATTGGTTCCAATTACTTCTTCATGGTGGAAATGTCATGGTGTTTGTGAATGTCATGGTTCAGCGTGATTTCACGATGTAATTATGTGGTAATACTAAGCTAAGGTGTAATGAATGGTTCATGGTTATGTAATGGTGACATGTACCTACGGTGGACTAAGACCTAAGGTCTAATCCTAAATCTAAACTATGGTGGAGAAATTACGCAAAGGTCCTAAGGCTAAAGACCTAGCGCAACTCTTGTATTAAACCATGGTGTATTAAAACCAATGTAAAAGGGTTGCGGAATTATGTATTAAAAAATTTGTAATATAACCCACAGTTAATCGCCGAAGCCTAACCACAGCGGAAAACATGCGAACGTGGCAGAGGAGCTTAACCGCAGCGGAAAACATGCAAACGTGGCAGAGGAGCTTAACCGTAGCAGAAGCCATGCATGTGATCGGGCATGGACTGTTGTTACCAAAATTGTTTCAAGACTGCGAAGATGGCATGTGAACGGACCGACTACAGCGGAACTGTCAGTGCGAAGCCGCTAGGGACAGACCACTAGGTGGCAGTTTGCGGTTAGACCACAACCTGTCACATGCAACTATCAGTTGTTTCTGCCATTTATCAAACCTTCGGGGGTTAATTTTATCCTAAGTTCTAATTTGGGTTTTTGCACTATGTTTGAAAGTTGTATAATCAAACCACCACATACCTAATCCATTAGGTGTTGAACCACAATTGCACCGAGACCTAATGACATTTAATTACTGAACCACTTACCTTATTTGGCCTCAAGGAGTTCGAGACTGAACTTATATAAACTTAGCCATTTCACCATGGAGAGGATAGAGTGTTTTTGGAGGCTTGTATTTAGATTCTGGAAGAGAGAGGCTGTTTGTTTTCAGTGTAACTTGGTTGTCCGGAGGCGGAATTTAGTGCAGAGACAGGTGTTGGAAAGCTAGGAGAGAGATATTTATGTTGATAGTGACCAAAGGTGCATGCGAGCATGTTCATTCTGGTGTTTTCCGTGTAAATACTTCCTTGGATCAATCCTTAATAAAACAGACGCCCATCTTGAAAGCAGACCCAGAGACGTAGTCCACCATGGACGAACTCCGTAATCAATGTTTGTTGTCTCTTATCTCTGTTCTCCATTGTAATTTCGTGTTTAATATGCTTCTTAAGTTCTGGTTTAAGTCATTAAATCATCTGTTTTCCTTCAGTGTTCCACTTTAAGCGATCGAGTTAACAATCCATTCACTGTTGGCAAATAATAAGTTCTACTTCAGTATTAGATCAGATCTATTTCAGATCAAAAAAATTATTATTATAATGGGAATAAGTTGAGTATATTTTTGTGCTAAATGTAGTTATGATATTTATTGATGTGAAAATATTTTTTTTTTTAGGTTGAAAAGACTAGTTTTTAGTTGAAACATTTTTTTTAGTTGATTTTTTTTGTTTGATTGTTAGAGTGTGTATGACTTGAGGGACTAACCTATGGTCTAAGAAAATTCGATTGAGGGGGGAAGTAAGTCATCAAAATCACTTGAGGATTACATATGGCTTGTCTTACAAAAACCCTTAAGTTGTCAAAATGACTTGAGGATTGCACTTGGCTTGGGTCACACCAACCCTTAACATAGCTAGACTTTTTGATGTCTCCTTCAACTACCAAAAAATTCAAATTTTGGACACATCAAGAAAAAAAACCTTTGAAATACAATCATCTTAATGGGAATTGGCATTTTTTAAAAGGACATGGGTGTGGTCTTTGATCCAATTATATATGCTTTTGATCCACTTATATGTGCACGGGTCACAAGCCTATTAATATAATCTCTCTGGGTGCACCCACAAATTTGATCACTACCTCAAGGTGTCTCCATGGCTTCCAGGGTAAATGGTCTTCACGAGAATTAAAATTTTCCCATTGGTTGAGAACTTTTCAATTTTCACTAGAGGATCCAACTCCTTTGGGAATTGGAAATTATAATTTTTCTTTTCTTTTCTGAATTGAACTAATTCTATTAAGTAAAATATAGTACAAACAAGAGAAACAAGACCCCGGTCGACCGGAAATGATAAAGAACTATCAACCTCGGTCCCAGAGATGGACAGATCCAAGCATGGAGTTACAGCAAATGACTAGAATGCAAGAAGGGTCGACTTCTACTTAACATGGGCAGAAGTCTCCACGCAAAGTTTTTTCCCTTTCTTTTTGTTGACTTTGACCCAGCCATCCTGTGGAGAATGGGCTAAAACAACTTGAAGACTGGAGTCCTCCAGCTGGGGAGTCTCCTTATCTGATTCTGAGGAGGTCTCATGGGCTCATTTCTGGGTGAGATCTGTGACAGGAGGGCGCGCAGGAGCAACAGATGACAGGTCCATCGTCTGAGGCAGAAGATCGGGTTCTGCATCGCTTTCTTCGTCTTCCGAGCTTGAGGAGTCCGAGCTAACGGCCGACGGCGGAGAGCAAGGATTCCATCGCTTGGGTTTGGTTTTAGAGATGTTATCTTTTTTCGTTTTTGCAGGGAGAGATGGGCAGGAATTTTGCAGATGCCCTGTTTGGTGACACTGGCGGCAACGAAAAGCAGTATTCTCAAAATCCAAGGTTTGAGTCCAGACAAAGTCGTTGATCTTGAGATTGATTTGATCTGGCAATCCCTTGCTCAGATCAAGTTCCACACATATTCTAGCATATGTGTAAAGCCCTTGATTTTCCCGCCAGTAATACCCCATTAAGAAGCGGCCCAAGGTATTGCCTATGCCTTTGTAAACTGCAATATGCCATAGGTGGGCTGGTAAGTTTGGTAGCCGGATCCATACAGGTGTTCTGGTGATCACTGCAGTTGCTGGGTCAAAATCTGGGAACCATGGAGTTAAGAAAAGCCCAGCAGTTCCCATAAACCAGGGGCCTTCATCCAAGGCCTGATGACAATGCTTGATCTTGTCAAACAAAACTATGAAATGACCTTTTGAGCAAAAACTGACCTTGCACTGGTGAGTCCAGTTAGCATGGATCCAGTCATAGAGTTCCTTAGATTTCGGCCAGAGCCCATTGAACCTGCATATGATGGCCTTTTCGACAAAATTCTGAAGATCATTTGCTAGGCCAGGATGGGAGATCTCAACAGAAGGAACCTCCTCTAGCTTGTCAACCAAGAAAGGCCTGGGTTTAGGGGCCTCGGGGGGTTTGGAAACATCAGAGCGTACTGCATCTTTGTAGGAGAAGGGAGGAGCGGAAGATGACTGCCCAGCAGCGCCTCCTCGCAGACGAAGGGATAAAACCAAAGAATCATTTCTGTTTATTTTGTATGCAGAGAGGGGAAGAAGATCTTCGAGTTGTTTACCTCGAAAAAGAAGTCTCTGGAGGGCAGAGGGTATCCCGATCCGGCGTTCCAGATTTGCCTTGAGATTCTGCACCAAGTCTGAGGAGCAAACCCTTTGCAGAATGGTTTTGCCTGAAAGTTGTGAAATTTGAATCTGAAAGGATGCAGAGAAATTTTGGAGCTCCTCTGGGACCGATCTGGCTCCTTCGAGAGCCTGACAACCTGGTAGCAGTCGAGGAGGCAATTTCTGACTTGAAATGAGACTGCCGCGCCAGCCCAGATCCGTTGCAGGGGACAGAGGGACAGAGCTGTAGAAGGGGCAGTGGTTCTTATGCATCTTATAAACCCCTTCATCGCCGCCTGAATATTGTGCTTTGAGAGGGGCCGCCGCTGCCAATGTACCCAGGGTCTCTGGCGCGTGAGAGGAGTCTAGGCTGCTGTTACGCAGGGTATCAAACGCTCTGCGAGGGCCATCAATATGCCAGTGATACTTCTGACTTTTAATCAGAATCGTGGGAATCAATGCAACAGAGAGGGGACGTTGCGTGGCGAGAAGAGCAAATGCTGGATCGATTGCCGTAGGGGGGAGGAGAATCTGAGCCTCAGGCTTAGCCAACGCGGAAGCAACAGAGGAGAGGGCGGCTGCCTGTGAAGAAAGGGAAGAAACCCTAGACGCCATTCCGAGAGCTCCCATGACTCGATGATGGTTCCACTGGAAATTATAAATTAATATATCCTAAGTGAAACAATTGTTTTGGATTTCTTGCAGTACTCGATAATAATACCTTTCTTTGAAAGGTAGGGAATAAAATTTAGGAAACAAATGGAATTAAAATAAAGCAAGAAATATAAGTGAAAATATTAATATGTTAACAAGAGCATTATGCATATCAAAATCAAGTGCTTTAAATTATTTGAGTGGAGTTGAGCTATTATTATTACTTTTTCCACTAAGGAGCACTTTTTCAAGCCCAAGTTAACTTTAAAATAACTTTACTTAGAAATATTCCTAAAAGATAATTTAAAAACTTTATTGAAATTATTCCTAAAATTAGCTTTAAAAACTGTGCAAGTGCATTTCCTAGGTTATATATTCAATGATACAATTGTACGGTCATGATATCTTTAACCAATTAATGTGAACCATTTTTTTCCTTAGGAAAGAGAGGTTCTTGGTGAGATTGAACAATTGTTTTTTAAGATGTAAAAGAAATTTGTTGGTATTGGGATAGACCTTTGGAACCTTCCCTTGGTCCTTAGTGTCATTGTTCAAGAGAGTGTTTCCTTGACTCCCTAATTAAGATTTTTCCTTTAGTGTATAAAAGAGGATCTAGTTAGATTCACCTACTATAGTGAGAGTGTAATATCCTTATCTTGAGGAGGGATTATACACATGTGGTTGAGAGTGGGGAGACCGAGATTCTGGTGACGAAGGTGCTATAATAATGGATCAAGTATTTATTCTTATTGTAACACATGTTTCATGTTTTTTAATAAATATCACTATCTAATTTCCTTAAATCAATATCTCATAACATGGTATGCAAAATAAGTAAAGGAGATTGTTGGAAAATGTTGCCATTGATATCAAAACAAAGGGGGAGACCCATTCATATATTTCAAGGTAGGAGCATGAATCAAAGGTAGTATCACAATCCTCTTGTTCTAAGGAGTAAGTTGGTTTGGTTTAACCGTTTGATAAGGCACAAAAAAAAGGAATGTGGGAAAACCTCAAAATTGCACTAAACTAAGGGAATGAGGCTGAAACCTCAAATTTAAATGAAAACACTGAATTTCATATAAAATTGAATAACCCACAAATCAAATGATCTTGGACCCTTGTTGTTAGTTAACAAATATGAAAAACACCCCAAGTGTTGGCTTGTTTATTGGATTCTCAACATATCACAATTTTCAATGTAGGAGCTCACGATATTACCCAATATCTCGATATAATTTAGCTCTCACTTACAAGCCCTAGTCACAGAGTACCAAAATGTGCCTAGATGTTAAATTACCTAGGGGACTCGGAATATCGAAGTATTTACAACGAAAGAGTTCACATTTTTTTTGATATCTCAATATGTGTTGAAGCTCTTGGTTTTGGAAGCACTAAGATGCGGTGCTTGAGCGTTAAGTGCCCTTAGAGCCTCAACATATCAACATTTTACAAAGGTACAGTGTCATCACTTACCTGGTTTTTGATATGGGAAGCTCTTGGTCACATCCCCTAGTCACGGAGCACTAAGGTGTAGTGCCTAAGGGCTTTAGGCCTTTGGCATATCACCATATCAACGTTTCAGTGAATCCTTGCCTCTTTGTTTCTTTAATATTTTGGTATGGAATAACCATAAATCATGGAAAAGTGCACAAAGTTTATTTTTCCAGTATTTGATCTAGCAAAACCTTAATGGTGGTCACAAAAGAGCCTAATATCTAACGCCAATGACTTAGAACCCTCAAAATACCAACACATTGGAGGTTCTATTTTCCACATACATAAGAAACCATCGATATATTGATATCCTTGATGAGGGTAAGTGCTTGGTATCAACTCTTGGTCATCGTTGCATTGTATTGTGGCTCCCAAAATCAAAGAGCCACAGAAAGGTTGATTTCGCTGGTGTTTCTAGTGCTAAATATTTCATTTTCCCGATTTCTCAATGAAAGATGCTAAAGTTCCAATTTGGTGTTTCATGCCTTACAATGCCCTAAGTACCATGTGAGCTTAAGTTTATTTTGATAAGAAAAAATTGAGGTTTGGGGTTTACGCAATATCCTTATATGGAAATGGCCAAGTCATGTCATATGGCATATGTATGGTGTAGTAAACACACACACATGAAATTCATAAATGGTTGGATTGAAGGAAACTCAACAAAATAATTTTTTAGATATATAAGTGATAAACCTTTGACAAAGGTTGGATAGGAGGGAGCTAAAAGAATGTTAAAGAATTATAGGTTTTATTATGAGAGCTTGGCTCAAAAATCACCTAGTAGAGATCAAATAAATTAAAGGAAGAATGGATTTTCAAAGGATTGGGTGAAGGAAGCGCTAAGATAAATATGAAACATGATGTTAAGGTGAAAATACTAAATTGTGGGTTGGAAAGTGAGCACGAGATGATAGAGAACAACGATGGTAAATGAAGTGAGTATGGGAGTTGTTTCAAGATACACAGTCAGATAACATAGTATAAAAATTAAAGAAGTTAGGTAGACGGAAGTGTTGATTAAGAGAGAAAATAAGTAATAACTACTAAATTAACAAGTGAATAAAGAGAATCATAGAACAAAGAGTACAATTTCAAAAGGTGCATTGAAGGAAAATATTGGTGTAGAGTAGAGATTTATGGAAGTGACTAAAAAATTCAAAGAGAAGATTGAAGATTAGAGAGAATTGAGGTGTTTATAGAGGATTGTAGAAAAATAGGGTGAATCATAGAAAATTAAAGATCAGAGAGGATTGAAGTGATTGCGGAAAATATTAGAAGACTTGATTGGGCTAGAGAAGAAAAGATTGCATATCAGAGATTAGAGAAGATCATTGTCTCTTGTAGGTTGGTACCTACAAAGCATAAGATTATATTGGTGTCTCATGCAAGTTGATGCTTGTAATAAATAAGAGGGGATGGGTGCTGCTTATAGGTTAGTTCTTTCAAATCAGAGAAGATTACTGTCTCATGTAGGTTTAAACCTACAAATATCATAACAATAGGACGGTGCCTATATAGATCAACCAATTAGAAAAAGTTTTGTGGTCTTCTTCCTAAATTTTTTTCACATATATCCTATGTCTTATGTTCTACTTATGATTTTAGACTTTAAATACGCTTAAATAATTTAAATAAGTAAAAATTTGTATTATACTAATCCCCCCTTGTCAACATAATTGTGAATCAAACAATTGGTATTAGAGATGGTTCTTTTAGAAGCAATCTAACCAATGGAAAGTAGATATCAAATAAAAAAATGTCCAGTCATGATAGTTCTTTCTTGTAACAACCCTCGTGAAAATTCCATGTAAGAAAAGTTAATAAATGAAAAAATAATAACCACAGTTGATGGGACACTTATTCCAAGCTGAATATTGGGCAAAACATCCTAGCGGGTGTTCGTTTTGGTTATTATGGATAAGGAAATTGGCAAAGGAAAAGGCAAAGGCTTTAGAAAGGCATGAGGAATTAATTGGCATTTTATGTATAAAAATAATGAAAATTAGGAGAAAAGGAAGGTGAAAGGTCACAGGTTTCACGTGAGGAGGAAATTGAAGGAAAATAAAGAAAATAGAGGCCTCATTAATAAAAAGGCTTATGAGGATCAATTATTAAGCTTTTGTTAGTGCATTTTTGGAGCTCTCTATTATTCTCTCTCTCTCTTTCTCATACTCTTGGATACTTAGAGTTTCTTGGAGAACTCTTGGAGAGTGTGGATACTCAGTGATTTGGAGCAAGAAGGAAAAAGAAGAGCAGGAAAGCACAAGCGGACATTGGGATCAACAACTACAACAAGATTTGATTGCAGGTATTGAACACTAGTAAAAAAAAAAATGAAATTAATGACTAGGTGACTAAAAAAGTTAGTCATCGCAATTATTTCAAGTGAATTACTACTAAATTTGAGCAAATTTAAGTGACCGAACTAAAAATGACTAACTTAAATGGACAATTTAGTCTAGGAATAAAATATACGACTAGATAATAAGTGAATCAACTAAAATTGACTAACTTAAATGACTAATTTAGTCTAGGGATAAAATATATGACTAGATAATAAGTGACTAAACTAAAAGCGACTTATTTAAATGACTAATTTAGTCAAGGATTAAAATATATGACTAGATAATAAGTGAAAAAATAAATAATGATTAATGTCAATGACTATTATAGTCCAAGAATAAAAATATGACAAAATAACAAGTAAAAGAAGTATATGAATTAGTCATTTATGTCGGTAATTTTTAATTGTGTCACTCCATAAATGGAAAATTACAATTTTGATACCGAAGTGTTACATTTCACTACAAGGGTCTCTGAATCCATCTACAGTGTTAAAATTCTCTGAGTTGTGTCCACTCTTTCCATCAGGTTGTTGATAAGTGCATGACAGTTCTCCAAGCAACAATGTTGGATACCCTGCCCCTCATTTACCTCAGAGCAATCAAACCCATGATTCCCCTTGCCACCACGGGCTCCTTGGACTCGATGAATTTGATTTTGAACCCTCGAACCCCCACCCCTGCTAGCCCCCCACTTAACTCCTCTACGCCCCCCATGCGCATGCACACTAGTGAGCGGCGCAGGCCCCACAGTCTTGCCACCCCGGCATGGAGCCGCCATGATTCTGGCCGAGTCCACCACCCCCATAGGGCCATGGATGATAGGGGAGGAAGAACGCACACACCACATCAGGGGCTTCATAATTCGCCAAGGTCAAGGAGCCCCGCTGCGTGCAAAGTATAGAGACTATACCCCCCACTAGAAAAAACAACCAACACCAAAAAAGGAGCCAAATGCCATTGCCCACCATCACAGGGAAGCACAAATCCACCTCCCACTACCAAATAAAGATCGCCACCACTAGGAAAACCAAATACCACCACCCACCATACCAACACAGACAATTGAACAACAAAATATGACAAAGTAGCCGATGCCTGAGCGTAACTTCCCTAATGCATCGACCAACCTCCAAATTATACGCACAAAGACCACACACCAATCCACAAAACACCGTCACACCCATGTCGAAGGGCACGGAATTGGGAAAATAAACTAGTTTTCCGTCACCACCCTTGAGGTTTCCTACGCTGTAGTTTTTAACTTCCTCTCTTAGCATGAAAAAAAAAGCCTACTGAAAGCCAAGAAAAATGGAAACGAGTGAGCTCACTTCCCTTAAACTTCCTATCCTCGATCCAAACACAAATAATGGCTAAGAAACTGAGCAACGGGGACCAGTTGAACACACCGCATGAACAAATTCCGAAAACAAGCACACACAAGCCACTCCCTATGTAAACCTTCCTGCGACATTTATGCTTCCTCCTTGAAGGCCACTGCAGGACCAACACCAAACTAGAGTGAGGAGTCGAATCTTGGGCTCCCTCATCTTCCCTCGCCTTAACATTTCACCACCCTCGAACTCCAATGTGCAATGATTTTTCACATGAATTTCCAATGTGAAGCTAATACCTCTCCCGCTGCATGCGTTATGGTGAAGGGATTGAGAGGACCCTCCCTCACCCTCGCTCCACTTTTATTTACTCATGCAAGACACCTTCCACGTGTTGCTCAGATCTCACTCCCATCGGGGAGTGTATGAACCTTTGTTAATTTAGATATGAACCTTAATTAATTTTTTAATGGTGTATGGACTTTTATTAATTGTTTGATATGAACCTTGGTTAATTTTTAATATTATTATGAAATTTTTCTAAGTGTTTATGTATGAACTTTATTTAATTTTTTAATAATATATAAAACTTTATCAATGATTATAAATATGTAATTCAAAATATTGAAGTATGGTTTATTGTGTAATAATGGATAAATGTGTTTAGTTTGATCAATTTCTATGAGAATTGTACCAATGAATATATATATTTCATTTAATACATAATTTATATGATTATATGAAATTAAGCTTTAAATAAAACAATATTATTGGTTTTATATTTGATTAATAATCAATCTAGTATATATATATATATATATATATATATATATAGTGGATCCAACGAATATATTTATTTTATTTAATGCATAATTTACATAATTATATAAAATTAAACTTTAAATAAAACAATATAATGTGGTTTTATAGGTTTTATTTAATTAATAACTAAAATAGTAAATATTAATATTAATATTTTAATTATTTTTTAATACTTAATAGATTAAGTCGAATGCCATTTCATTAAAATTGAAACTAGCTATCAAAGTGAATGATTGTATGAAAGTCAAATTGAAATTCGAGGTGTCTATGAAACTCGAAACTGGGTTTGAAAGCCCCAAGAAAACAAACCAAGGTTCTTACTGCACGGGGAAATTTGTTGTTCTTACCCAGGAAAATGAAAACTGGTTCACGAAGAGGTCCATGAAGAGGTTTACCAATTGGATGCTCTGGCTCTTTGGTGCCAAATTTTTGCCGTTGATTCTAAATTTTCCATGAAAATTGGATGTTCTGGGTCTTTGGTGCCAAATTTTTGTTGTTGGCGAGAGGGTTTTGGTATATTTTGAGAGAAATTGGTGATGTGGTTAAAGATTTTTAGCTCTTGCGAATTTTTCTATATAATTACAGCTTCTGTCATGGATAAAAAAGCATTGGGGAGAAATTGGAGGCTTTTGAAAAGGCGGGCAACAACAAATTCACAATTGAAGTCTGCAATTTTGGAGTTGGAATCACAGGTAAGTTGGATTTACAGGTTTATATTTTTCTATTTCCTATGTTTGTTCTACAATTTTTATTGTTCGTTCTACGAATTTTTATTTTCTTTTGCTAAGGGATCGATTGACAATGAATGTATAAGATTAGAGTAGGAAAAGGGACCCCTCTGCTTAGTGAATTTTTACTTCTCAATCTATGGTTGCTTAAATTGCTGCCATCCCGCTTTCATTTTTTGCTGCAACCTTGTTGCTTACATGATCTTTCCATATTTTAAGCTTTAATTATTTTTCGGTATAAAAACTCTGGTAATACCTTTTTTTGTTAAACCAGTCCATACGTGTTCTAAATGCCTCATGCTTTGGCCTCGTGAGTGATTTGGTCTTCCTAGTTGATTATCCTTGTACAAGTGAGCGAGTGATATTGCAGTAACTAATCTCTATCAGTAAGCGAGGCCTCAATAACCCAACCTTGATCTCAATTTTTACCCATAGTTTCAAAAAGGGTGTTGTTCGCTCTAATTTATATAGAAGATCGAGTCGTGGAACAGAACATTGTTGTCAATAGATGGGTGCTCTCTGCCTATTGTTCACTCTCATCTATTTACACAACTATTCCTTTTTTACTCACCAATCCGAGCTCATGTATAGAAGATTGAGTCATGGAACATAACAATGTTGTCAATGGATGGGTGCGCTCTTCCAGTGGTTCACTCTAATCCATTTACTCAACTATTCCTTTTTTACTCACCTATCTCAACCAACATGAGCATTTTTGCACTACACTATAGTGGTGGCAAGATCTATCTTCCTTTCTACGCTCCAAAAAATCAACTATAGTCGGGTGATCAGGGGGTTTAGGTTTATCATGCGGCTTAGTTTCTTGTGTTAAATTTTTCTGTCTGGTGTTGATTAGGGCGGTATCTAAGGAATTTCAATCGAAACCATATTTTCCATTACCTTTGGGAATGAAACAAACCCCAGAGTCTTTAGAGAACAAAATCGATCAAACCCCAAGTAAGCACAGAAACCTTCTTCAGGGCGATGAAGTTACCTTAGAACACACGCAAATTCCCTTTGAAGATGTTTCACAATAGGAAAAATGCGATTGAGATTATTTTTTATATCCAGTGTTTATTTAATACATGTCCAAACTGCACCATCTTTATTTGATCAAGACCAAATTAAAAACAATTTTTTTGAATATTTGAAACAAATCCCGTTGGAGAAAAAAGAGTGGCCACCTATGGGAAACACAAACCCATTGGATGAGTGAGTAGGAAACCTGGGGAAAGAAACAACATTGACCTCTTGCATGGATCAAAGCAGAGCTTTCAATTATGTCCATTGGCATGTCCAAAAGACGAAGCATCACAAAAACTTGTAATATCTATCGGATTAGCACCCAAAAGAGCTACCACTAACAAGTAGTGTTTTCACAGTCCATATAACAATATAGAAGGCAAAAACAGTAGCATGAAGATGGTTGCTTCAACATCTATTGAAAGTAATATCTAAATTGTTGTCCTTTCTGCTATTTTTGTCCTTTTTGCACATCTTAAGAACAACAACCATATATAATGAGATTATCTCCAGAGGACACACTGAAAATACCTTTGGAGAAATCAGAGTCTTATGACAATTTAAATCATGATAAAAGTGATGAAATTATGAATATAATAGAGGAGACAATTAGTAATAGCAAATATTCCAATCGGGGAACATTTGCCTTGCAAGAGGATGAAAGAGTCTTAAAAATTGATGCTACTAACCATCTTGTATTTTTCAATCCAAGGTATTGGATGGTTTCACTACGGAGTCTGGACTATTTTTGTTTTAGGCATCCTAGTGGTTTTTTCAACACTATTTTCAAGACAGAAAATAGATGGACCTATGAAAAATAATCTTTGCAACAGACAACAGCATTCTCATTCCAAAAATTCAGACACAAATGGGGATTTCCAACATTTCTCAGAGAAGAAATTTGACCTCAACAATCTTGTGGACAAACCTTAGAAATATATGTTAGGGCCTTTGTATTGTGATTTAGGCCTTTTGAATTTTGTACCCTTGGATAACGGGGATCCTTAAGCTAAGTATTTAAAAGAAAACATGACAAAGTAAAAGGGAAACAATTATCATTTCCAAGATATGAAGTTTCAAATATCCAGAATTTAGAAGGATGTAGAAGCGTTGGCAAAAGCTTCAAGGTAAAAAATCATGAAAGGTACACTAACGAGGATTAAAACAAAAGAGAGCTAAAATGAAAGGTTATAGTTTTTTAAATGGAGGTGAAAAATCTTATGAGAGAAGCATGATTTTTGAAGCCTACGTTGCCAAACATGTCCTCCCTACATTTACTAATAGTGCTAGTGTATATTCCTTAGCCTTGATCTCAAGAGATTCTAAATCCTTGTGGAAAATTGCTAACTCTGCATGAAATATGGGCTGCCGACTTTGCTGTAATTGTCCTTATCCCAGTCAGATGAATGAAGAGCATCCACATTGAATGTTGCATGACATTTCCATAGAAATGAGATACCTGTCAATCTTATAGAGTTCCATATTTTCCACCACACTGTTTAATCACCTATCTGTCCCCAGAACTGACCCCTATTCATAGGAAATTTCTCACAAAGAGAATGTCTATTTCAATGGTAACTATTATGTAGATGTGACTCCAAATATCCCAAAATGTATGCTTGAAATATTCTATTTTGTGATGATTCAAACAACAACATCTGTTAGACCTCAGTCATAGCCAATGTGGAACTCCCAAACCACGGTGATAATGTAGGTGCTTATAGCTCAAAATCAAAAGAAAACTGTAGCAAAGCCTTGAATGGTAATGATTAAAATGGTAATTTCAAGTTGCTACGAATTCAAGATTACCAGACAATCAACTTTCTTGTTCCTGTTTTAAAATATCATTAGGAACCTAGAAGTTCTCAGAGTGTCTCAGATGAAATTAATGCATGAAGCATCAATAAATTAGCCACATTGTTAGAAAGCCCACAGTCACAACATGCAACAATGCAATAAAAAGCTTCATGAGTAATTCCATCAAAGATTAATTTCCAATATTATCACATTCACTTCGATAAATATAAAAAATCGTACCTAGGAGACAAAACCTAGTAATAAAAGCATAGTTCCCAGGTAAAATTCCCCATACATTCATAAACTCATCAAAGACATCTTGCACCTTTTAACTCTTTCATTTATGCGATTTCTTCAACTATTTCTTCTACCATTAAGCAATGAGAAGGTTGATCAAGCTTACTTTCTTTATATTTCATTATAATCTATCTATCTTTGACATCAATAATGATGTTTCCCCTCTCCAACTGGATATGTTGCCAATGGTTGCAGAAATGAGTCAATAGTATGCAGGTAAAAGAAGCATAAAGGTTGTTTGGATATCAACTATAATAGAAAGAACTACGCAGTGGTGAATTTAATATCATAAAAATAAGGTTAAACAACTACTTTTTTGAAGAGACCTTGCTAAGGATTTCTTTGTATGTGATAAAGGTCGTGCTCTAATTACTTCAAGTTCCATTTACTATGTCTATAGATGTTTATTTCCACCACGAAAAAAAAAACATTGCAAAATTAGTACAGTCCAACTAAATATTTCTAAAATATGTCCATAGTCAGAAGAATATGCACGAATCTCTATTTCAATCTTACTACAATTTTCTAGGAGGCTTAAAGGACTATATCAAGATGGCTAGTGTTTAGTGATTTGTATCAAGTCTTGTGCTATAATCATAATTCCGTTTGAAGTTATATGACAGGCCCAAATCCCTTATATCTACTAGAATAAGTTTCTTGATCTAATAATCACATTTAAGACTAGAAAAGAACCATGAATTGTAAGTTATACCTATCCTTAATCACATCGAACATTTTTTCCAATATGGGATTTGCAAAGAAGTTGGAAATGATTGAGATATATTCTAGCATACTCATGAGATTTTGGAAGAAAATTTTAATGATGACAAGTTAAATTCTCCAAATGATATATAATGATTATATTATCTTATGTTTATGTTTTAATTTCATTCAAATCAGAAATAGTTCCACTATGACCATTCATCTTTGTAAGAATAGAAATTGATATCAAATTGAACACTAATTTCTTGTGCAACAATGTTGGAGATAAAGTTAGTTGCAAAATAGCATTTAGAGCATGAGAATATTCTTAACAATCTAGATAGAGCTTCTTTGTCATGTGCTAACAAGCTTGAATGCCATGGCTAAAACAACTGAAACATCAAATCCATCTTTGTTACACGTTGTTCATCAATCCACTTCAAAATATTTGGTTGGGATACATGAGTGTTGTCTATAACAACAAAGCTCCGTCTAGTCTTACATTGTCTTAAGCTATGCCTTAATTTGCTAAATGTGTCTATGAATCATCTTTAGATGCTACAACTCTAGTCCAAGCTGTTGGGGGCCAACTAGCATCAATCAAGTGGCTTCTTGGTCATCAAATTATTTTCAGAAAAGCATGGATATGACAATATTGGATGCTTGCCAATCTCATCTACCTTGTATCCTCCACAAAACCGTGTTGCTTATTTGAGAGGAAGGTTTTGGATTGTCTTTGCATTTACATCATAATATGACTGTTTGTTCCTATATGATTATGCCATAATGGTAATTGGAGGAAAATTTCCTCGCTGAATATTCACACATCTATTGAAGTAAACGTGGGATAATTTTGAGTATAATTTTGAGTATATTGTAGAAAAAATCAATTTTTTGAGACACATACAAGGTGTCTCACTTCAAAAACAAGATAAAATACACAAGTTTCAAGATACACAACAAGATAAACATAGTGATAAATTTTCGGCGTATCACACTTTTTAATGTGTCTTATAGTCAAGAATATGGCAGCCTGAACCATTTTTCTTGATAAACTGGAGTTTATTAAGAGACATTTTATCCCAAGTAATATTATTACAACTTGTGAAGGTCTTGAATGAGTATCAAAGACCATTCACGTAATTATAGATGAAGATAGGAATAACAAATATGATTCCAAAGGCATATTTTCTACTAGGCTAAACTTCTTCAAGCTTAGTAAAATAATGTAAATCTCCAAATTATGTACCCTCTTGCATGCTAGGAACAATGAGAGAATGTGGTGTAAATCCTTCATTATTGTGCCCCCCATGCAAGTGGCCAAAAACAAAATGTATTCCCTTCAAGTGCCAAAATGGTGATAATTTGTAACTCGTCATGCTGCCATGAATAGGTAAGTGACTCCCTCAATTGGAGTGCCCTCATTTTCTTGGAATGAGCACTGGGAACATGTCATAAATATGATTTAAAGGAGAGAGTGCACAACTAGTAATTTCCACTACATTAGTGCCTCCCCTGTAGCTGAGTGATGCATCCTATTTGTTTCTAAGGAAACTCCCATTAGTGTGTTCTTCTCCCCATTTCTATTGTAATGAATGTTTAAAAATGACCGCAAGGGATGTGTCCTTAAGACTGCAAGGTGTAAATACAACAAAAATATCTCCTCAAACTAGTGTTGATCCAAAGGCTTTCTCTCAAATATGACTTTCTTTTGTTGTTTGACTGTGTCATTGCTGTGTATGGGTGTGTTCACACTGGTAAAAAATGTGTAGTCTTCTCTTCCTAAATGTTGTTTCTAAAAAGTTTTCACAATTGATATTTGTGCTCAAATGGGAGTTGAAACTTCTCTTTTACAAATAAAGATCTGAAAAGATTTGAAAGTAAAGAGTTAACATATTAGTTTCAACGTTGAATGCAAAAAATTGAAGATGAGTCAACGTCCAATTTTGACAACGAATGAATACCATGCACACGATGAGAGAAATATGAATGAAAACTCCATGCATGGGGATTCTCCTCAAATGAGGCCCACAAACCAAGTGTGAAATATCCATGTCATGAAGAAAAATGCTCCTCGGGTTCCTCTAATGGAATTGTAGGAAGAGACCCCACAAAAGGTGGGCAATATTTCAAATTAGCTGAGAAAACAATGCGTAATACATCCAAATCAAGGTATACAAGTTGGCTTCCAAAATGAACACGTTGGTCCAGTCCAATTTTGTAGGTTAGCTCATCAAAACGTTTTCCATTGTGGCACATGTAAATATTTTTATACATACACCCTAATTCCCTTTATCACCATAATCATGGACCAAGATGGGCACATTCCTGTCTCTTTAAGGTCTGTGATATTGAACAAAGGTTGTTTGGGATCCATTTTACTCTATGGATTATTCTCTCAAAAGCAACTGAAATTTGCCACTTGACCTTTGCTAAATGTTTGGAAGAGGCATCCGTTTCCTATTTTTAATCCTCAACATCTTTGAAAACTTATCCTTATTTCACATAGTAAGATGAAGGCCTTTCAAAATTATTTGTTTTCTGGTAAGCATATTCGACAATGCCAGTACTTATTTTCCTAAGAGGCTCAATTCCAAGTCTCTTATAGGTGAATAATCATTGCTTTTCCTAGAACACCAAGTGTTATAATGATGCCACTATCTCGACTTGGAAAGAAATTCTTAATGCGATCTAAGGTTTGTATAAAAACACCATTACCAAAAAGCACTCTTAATGCAAAGCATCTCATGTAGAGTGCATTTGTGTACAAGTTTCTTGATCAAATGATAACAATCTATTTTCTCAAAAAGGCTTTATTTTCCATATCATTGGATCATACAAGGTATTTCACAAATGGAATATGGAGGTCCCCAAGTATAATCCTGTCTCTAACTTTTGAAAGAAATGTTGCATCACTTTACAAATTGCATCCTCATCATTAACTCCACTCTTTCCAATAATTCTTTGGACTTTAAAAATAGTTTTCTCCCCTTTGAGTTCTCACTTCCATGAAATATCCTCTAAACACAATCAACTTCCTTCACGAGGGCTTTCCTATCCCAATCAGGTGCACATTGCTGAAAAACATCCTTTAACCTAATAGTTCTAGTGTGCTCTTACAAGCCATACATATGAAAAGCATTTCAGATGACCCTACACAACCCTTACTACTGATACCCATTCTTATTTCTCCTTCATTGATGGCATAATCTTTCTATGTCTAGGGGGAAAAAGTATCATAGACTACCCATCAGGAAGTGTTCACTTTAAAGTCAAGTTTGCTCCAAATAACACATGTAAAAACTACATGATGAGATGTTAGCACTTCTATAAATATAATGGCTCTAAAACATAGTAGAATCAAAACAAAAATACATGTAAATTGGTTCTTAATAATATTATTTATATTTATATAAATTTCACTCTTTATATCTAATTTTTTTTATACATACATTTTATTCCAAATATTTAACACATAAATTATATTTATTTTACACATTACTTAATACTAAATTATAAAAGACTTTTATCAATATACATATTTTTTATTTTACATATTATCTATTTGAGCAAATAAAAAGAGGTCATACATAACCCTCCCAAAAATGAACCTTACTACTTATGAGACCAAACAACCACACATTAGAATACAACCTCAAAGCTAACCACAACCTCAAGATAATAAGATAAATAAAATTTCCTATTCTTGAAGAGTTGTGGTATTTTGTTCGTTTATAATGTGTTAGAATTGTTTTTCATGCCAATGTGGATACAGATCCTCGGGGGATTTGAACCCATGTCTGAGCAGGTAAAGTATTTTTTGGCCATAGTCTGCTCAATTGTGTTTATAATGTCATTGTTGCGATCTTTTTATCCATTTTTTTGCAAAGCGACGAGAATTTTATGTAACTTACAACTTACGAAATATCAGCTGCAAGTTTTCCAACTGCACTGTCAAACCCCAACGATCTTGCAACTGTGAAGAAACCTTCTCAGTGCTAGAGCAGCATCAGGGATACACCGTTAACCTTTTAACTACTAAGAATGTTGTAAATTCTAAAAATGGGTGCAAATTTGCCAGATTTGGCTCTACAAGCCACTTGAATATACATATCCCTGTCCTGTAGACAATGTTTTCAGTACCCCATATTAACTGTTTGTATTACCATACATTTATCTGATTTATGTCTGTAGCATCCAAAAGACAAAATATTTGTAGTTTGTACATGCAATTGCAGGAGCAACTGTTCTCTTCTCTTTTTTTTAGAAGAAAAAAACCACTGTCTATTAATAAGTATAAACAGTACATATCCATTACATTTGAGATATAATAGCGTAATGAGTAATCATATGGATAGACTCATCAAAGTAAAATTTCTGTCAATATACAACATTCAAACCATATAATATCCCATGACATTCAATCACAACAATTGCAGGAGTGATTGTTCTCTTCTCTTATCATCACAACAATGTTGCATATTAAACCAACAAGGAAAACAAAAAATTAAAGACAAATTATATATGTATGACCTTTTGGCCATGTCCCATACCATTCCATAGGTCATAGATGAGGAAGGTCACCTCCAGGAGTTCCACGAAATTTTCGTTTCTGGATGCCCTACTAAATTGAGTGCATTGACTCAGTGGCTATTGTAGACCACCCAATGTATGTGCCTCTCTCACTCGGTCATCTCATATAGTCTGTACTTCTTCCCGTGTTGGGTGGATGTGACACGTGGTGAGGTTTACTTGGGTATGGAAATGGGGGTATGATCTAACTATCGACATATGGTGACTGATGGGTAGGGTATCTGGGTATCCAGTGACTAGAATGAGGGTCTCCCGCAAACATTCATAGACCTAATTTTACTGAGTATTATTAGATTGAAACCTGTTTTCTATGATACTTAAAGGCCTTCTATGTTAGTTATGTCCTGCATGAACAAAATTTACAAGTCAACTTCCTAGTTTCATTTGGAGCTGGAAGAAGATCCTTACCCATACCAGAGACAATCGATAAATGAGGAAGGAGTAGGAGAATGAGTCCCCGTAAAAGAGCCACAAACACTCCACGAGAGGCTCAACAAACTATTCAACATAAGCTTAGGACCTAAAAACACTAGCCCAACACATTAGCCGTGGAATTCAGTTCATGTAGGATATGTGTGAAAGAGATCCCTTCAAAAGAGACGAGAGTGTCCTTTATGTATTGAAGAATAGATTGACAATAGATATTGTCGATTTGGATTTTATTTTTTGCCCAATAAATGACTAGATTGAAATCCCCCATGGGCCATTACTTAATTTTTCTTAACATTTGCAGGGTGCGCAGTGCAATAAATTATGAATGGTTGTTTGTACCTTGCCTAGGAGCCACACTAGACAGGTACGTCATGTGATTGAGTGATAAATAAAACCACACTAACACCACATTGTGCTAGGTTCCCTTAAGCTGCTCTATGAGAGGGCACATGATCAGGATGCACCTCCTCTATGGTTTGTGATCAGATTTATGTTCCATGCATTTTACCACTAAACCCATTGTGATCTCCAGAAGGATGTTTTGAGTGTTGAAGATAACTGTGTTCCTAGCCAACCAAATTTTGTTTACCAAAACAAAGGGGATGCCCATGGAAGAAGTTGTCTTTATTTTCCAGCGATGTCATGAGATTGACTGCCAAACATGTGGAAGACCACAAGCCATTTATATGCAATTATGGCACTACTTTGTTGTTTATTTTCATTGTGTGTGCTGCTGTGTAACCAGCTCCAAAAATAGAATAAAATAGATATCAACGCCTTAGAAATGAGCCACTTCGAGGGGGAAACCTCCAATACATTACATAAATGAACAATTCTTGGATATACAATTTACAAAACCTCCTTTCTATATATAGGAGTCCATGGGGCCATAATGTAATCCTAGTGGGCCACAATGTAATCCTAGCCGACCTAAAAATACTAATTTAAGGGCACAATAATAACAAAATGGGGGTTACAAGGGTACAATAATAACAATAAGGGGGTTACACTAACAATAATAAGGGACTATACTAGTGATATAGGGACCTAACATGCCCCTCTCCTTCAAAAAGTGTTGTCCTCAATGCTTGAGTAGCTCTTGGTGCTTCTGTATAAAATTCTCATCCTCCCATGTAGAATCTTCAGTGGGTAAGTTCTTCCACTTGATGAGATACTCTGAAATTGATCGATTCCGTAGCTGTCGAGTTCTTGTTTCCATGACCACTTCAGGTTCCAATATTATTTTTCCTTCCTCATCAAGTTCTGGCAATATTATTTTATCCCTAGCGACACCATAATATTATTTTTGGATAAGTAGGGTAGATTGCGACATGGAATAACCCTCCTTGATGGGTTGGTTGCATTTTGATTTTTGGGCACCTTCTTATTGCCCAAGGCCCTCTCATATTGTTTGAGGCACTTCATGTCTTCTAAGGCATTGGTCATAGCACTTGAGGTAGTTTTTGGATTGTTTGTGGACACTTGGACCTCTCCTATGCATGTTGTGTGGATGTTCCTTGAATGTTGTCCTATTTATCCCATTATGAGTTTATTTGTACTTGTTGTAAGGATTGGTTTGCAAACATGTCAATCACGAGGGATTAATCATAGATTCTCGGTGACATGGAAAGGTGATGTGGATAATGTCACTCCCTTGTTGCAACTTAAATAATGTGGACAAAGCTTTGTTGAAGTATCTCGGAGAATAAGTGAGCTAGAGTGGATATTAATTGGATTATATTTTGATGTCACCTGACTATTTGGGAATTTTATGACCCAAATTTTGACTTGCAAAAGCATCTTCCATGCTTCATGGGATTCCACTAGGAAAAGTGTGACCATGGGCCTTCATTTGGAGCATTAATTAGGGGTGTTTAGCCATTATTTTCCCCTAATTAATGAAGTTTTTATGATGATGTTTTTGTCTTATTGGAATCTTTGCATTCTTTTAATTCAACAAAGAGAATGGGCTCATTCATGAAGACAACTTAATGATATTTCTTCCCTAAGAATGAAGGGATATGCAATGGACTGGTTTATGAAGCTTGGAAGGGAACATTTGCATGTTTTGTAGATTTTATAAAATGGACTAGAAAAGGTTGGAAGTCATAGCGACATGTGTCTATAATATATCTTGTTATATCAAGAATCGTGGTTTTACAAATACTCTAGAATGCATTATTGTATTCATGATATTGCACTCTAAAAATTCAACAGAAGTGAAGGAAAATTCATATTTTTTACAGATTTCATCGAATTTAACTACTTTATGGTGATGGAATACTTATCCCAATGTTCAGTATCTGTAAGTGACAAAAATTGTGCCCCAACCATCTTTACTATCTTATGGGGTAAAGACAAAAAGGGAATACCCCGTTGTACTTCTCACACTTTAAAATTTAAAATCACCATTGCTTGCCATCTTGCAAAGGAACCTCAAATAAGAAGTCAAGTTAGGTTAACTCATGTGTCTACATTGACAAGATAGGTCAACCAAGCCTTTTCCTGCCTCAAAATAGCAGGATCTATTGTCACTTGTCATTAATTTCTAAGTGCTTTATGTGTAAGGTTAGTATATCAACTATTCTCTCATATACAAAAACTTGAGGCAGAATTCCTTAGAAACTATCCAAAGAATTGAAAACACAACATGAAGATGAGTGAAGGAAAGAACACAATTGTTCTTACTGGATCAGAAAGTGGTTGGAGGAAGGAAAGCCAAAAACTCAAGATATCAATAAGTTCAAAAATTCTACCATCTATTGGGAGTCAAACCTTTAGGGATCCTGAAGACTGAGTTTAATCTTAAAAAGCCTTCCCCATTTGGCCTCCTTCTCTCATCAAGTGTCGAATCTCCCTCATACTCCATTTCCATATCCTCTTCTTCTTTTCCTAATGGAACCACATCATCTTGCTCCTTAAAGGCATCCTCACAAACATAGCCCTAGGTAGAAATCATCTTCCCTCCCCACATTGTGTTTGATCTCATAACACGCCAATGGTCATAAAAAGGGTGCATTCTTCTTTCAAACACCATATTCCTCACTTCATGACCAGTAGGAGCAGCAGATGACCACCCATTGACTTTGTTATCCACATCTCCGTAATAAGCATAATTTTCTTCACTAGATTCTGAAATCTTGTTCTCTAATTTCTTTTTGAGATTTTGTGGAAGCCCTCAAGGAGGACCCTTATGTTTGTATTGTGCTCATTCCCATTTTATTTCCTTTCCACTGCAGTAAGAGGTGCTCCAAAAGAACTTATCGAGTTTATAGTCCTATACTTAATATTATCAACACCATTTGTGAACACCTGGTTATGGCATACAACTACAGTTGGGAAATCTGAATTTTAGTCTAGATTTGTTTTTGTCAAGTTAAAATTCACTTCCATTAGTGAAAATTGGTTGAACCTTATCTTGCTTCTCTTTAACAATAAGAAGGTTTGGTGGGTGCATGGTTATTACATGAGTGCTTACTTCATCTTTTTCTTTACGTTTTATTTCTTTGTCTTTCTCACTGCCATTATTTTTCTTTTCTTTAGTCACCATCCTACAAGTTGTAACATTTCTTCCCCAAGATCTAGGCTGGAAATTGTCAGATGAAGGAAAAGTTGTTTTCATACTAATAACTCTCATTTCTACCATTTCTATCATTTTGTGTATAGGGTTTACTACACCAAAATCATCTACAACAACATCATGGTGGGCCTTTAATGTAGAAACGTCTGACTGCAATTTCATAGGCCTACCACAATATGCAGCAAAATTGAGACTCTACCCTAGCCAATGCACACCAAAGTTGCACATTTTCCATTAATTTCAACCCATGTAGTCATCAAAATAAAGCATGCATTTCTTTAGAAATCACATACAAGGCACAACACATTGAATCCACAAGAAGAAAATTTGTAAAGAAAAAATGTGCTAAAATTTATTTTATAGAAACTCTCACCTGTGCTTCCCAAAACTGTTGATGCTTCTGAGAGAGCCTAGCAGGCGCCCTAATAATTCCTCTCTAAAAAGCTCCACCCAAAGTGGAACCTATTGTAGGAGGAGTAGGAAGTGCCATATAACCATATCCACCTCCATAAGGTGGATAATGATCAGGTGACCATGTCCAAGGGGAAAACAATGCTCAAAATTGGAACTGCTCAAAATTGGTTGCAAACTGAACAACCAGATAGGCCTCGTCGCTACAATTCTGGAGCCATAAACGGGACCCAAATTTTATGTCGTATGAAGAAGATATTGAAGTTTTAAAACGCCCAATAACCTTCAAAACAGAACTTTTGAACACAAAAATTTGTCATCTTCAGAAATTTTTTATGGCAAAAATTTCATTTTTATATGGTTTTTTGGTGGCCTATCAAAGGGTGCCACATGGCTTACCCGGAGGCTACCACGTGGCCCCAGAACCAAGGTTCAAATTTTGGTTAAAAAACGCATTTGGTTGGATGACCCAACCCCTTGGGCGGAGGTCGACCCTAGCTGAACGTGTTTGGGTCAGTCGGGCACGACCCGACCTGAATGCATAAGGGTCAGTCTTCGTGCAACAGAGAATGGGTATGGGTCAGATGGAGGTCGACTCAACTAGAACAGAGTCGGGTCAACTTATAGCGGCGTCGGTTGAATGTTTGAACAGGCGGTTAAAACATAACTTAGCCCTCAGGGCTTAAGGCAGAAGACCTGTGACCTCGCGCCAGGACCATGGGCTTAGAGCCTTTACACCGGTAGAAATTGTAAAGGGGCTAGCCCTTAGAGTTAGCCCCAACCTCAATATGACTAGTAGCAGAAAACCAAGGGTGTGGCATTTAAAACTGTAACCGTGCGGTTTGGAGGGGCCATGTGGCCAAGCCTTCACATTTAATGTGAATGGGTAAAGTCACAGTTTGTTCGGCGGTTAGTGCAGAACCGCATGTGACCACTCGCATTGAAATTTAACTTAACTACTAGTGGTTTCCACCTAACTTGGTGCACTCCATCAAATTCGGTGAAAGTTGCCATTTTTATCGATGCTAACTGGAGTTTATCCAAATTTGGTGGGGTTTCCAAGAGACATTGGGCAGAAAATTGTGGAGGTCATAACTTCTCCAAAATTGAACCAATTTGGACGAAATTTTGGTCAATTTTGGGTATTCTGAGCATTCTGGAGTCATTGGGATAGGTTGTAGAGCTAACAGAGGTGTTCTTCAACAATTTTTGCTTCAAGGAAGCTTGGAGAGCCATCAGGGCCATGAGGGAAATGGAGCTCCATTGGGCTACAATTCATTGTTGAGGTGAAATAAAAGCCATACTTAGCTTATTTCTATCTTCTGAATTCATTTTCACAGCTTTTTCAGCTTTTTTAGGCTTATTTATCACTATAAAACCAATTTAAGCAACCTAATAGAGTAAGGACATGCCCATTGGGAGCCTTAGACCCAACAGATGTAGCTCAAGAGGGGTGAACTACCTCATCATGTTGCTGTGTTGTTATGGTGAAGTTATGCTGCTGTGTATTTCTAATTCAAGATGTTAAACAGTAATTTTAATTAACATTCCCTCACACATAAACTCAAAAACAGTTACCAAAACACTTTGTTTAATTTGCAAGACATGATAAACACTTTGCACACTTAATTTAATGAAAATGGATACTTTGAACAACAGATACAAATAGTTTCATTTTCAAATAAAATGGTATCAGAGCTAAGGATTTGAGCCTTAGGAGCTAGAGTTTAACTCAAGATTTGTTTTGTGCAAAGATATAGTTGATTGTTTGCAAGTTTTGATGCTTACTAGGCTTAAACTCAAGAGAGGTGAAGGACACTTGGTTAGTGCACAAAGTAATCCTCAACCAAGAAGGGCCAGAGAGCCACCTTATATAAGCAACTTCAAGCATGTCTTCAAGAGAGGGAGAAGCTCCTGAAGATATGGATCCCAAAGAAGAGGAACGGGTGTTGCGAAAGGCTTTCTTGGATATGACAGAGATGGTGAGGATACTCTACCAAGAAAGGAATGATATGCTTGCTGGAGAAGGGTCTAAAAACCAGAAAAAATGAGAGGTTTCTCCAGGAGGAAAGAAAAGTGATGACAAGTCAAATAAAGGACACAGAGGAAATGGTGATCCACCATCCCCATCTTCATCCTCTTCCTCTACATTGTCATCCTCAACTTCGGTGAATCAATCTCACAAGTCTAAAACCACTGGTAAAAGTCCATTTTTAAAGCTTGATGTTAAATTTGAGTTGCATATGTTTAATGATGAAGTCAATTCAAAGAAACTTGACAATTGGATTAGACAGTTGGAAGTTTACTTGAGGATACAAAACCTTCATGATGACGACACCAAGATACAATTAGCCTCTTTGAGAATGGATGGAGTAGCATTGGTATGGTGGGAAGCCAAGACCAAGGATGAAATTAAAAAACATGGTAAGATCACTTTATCATGGGTTGAATTTATTACTGCAATTAAAAAGCAATTTTATCCATTAGCTCATTTACAAAAGGCTATCATGAACTGGAAAAACTTCAGATAGCTTAAGGGACAAATTGTACAAGACTACACCCAAGAGTTTAGGAGAAGATCACTCTTATTAGGGGTAGACTTACAACGTCAAGATACTTTGCTGAAATATATAGGTGGTTTGCACAAATATCTTAGAAATACTATCCTTATGTTCAATGCTACTAGTCTAGATGAAGTTTGTGTACAAGCTACGCATTTAGAGGCTAGAGGGAAAAACACTTTTGATGAGGGTAGAAACAAGCCTTTTAAGGGGAAAAACAAAGATAAAACCTTTAAGGGAAAAGGAAAAAAGAATGCATCTATCAAACAAGAGGGTGAGAAAGTGATATGTAAACACTGTTCAAGAGAAGGCCATGAAGATAAAAACTGTTGGAAATTACATCCTGAAAAAAGAACTCAGTTTAACAAAAACAAAGGAAACAGGAAAACTACAGCTACTACAACTACACCACAAGACTTAGGTGATGATTTAGGTGACAAAACCAAAATTGCAGCCATGGGTTTGAAAAGTATGAAGGGAAAGGAAACTGAAAATAAGCCAAGCACTAGTACTTCAAACTGTCATGTACAAGCTCCAAATGAGGAAGAAAGAATTGAATTGTTCCATGTGAGGGTAGTCTCAAAACATACCAAAATTGACACACTGTTTGACAGTGGGTCACAAGCAAATCTCATATCAGAAGACTTGGTCAAATAGCTTAAACTTGAGACCATTCCGCATCCAAAGCCTTATCCACTTGGGTGGATATGCAAGGATGCAAACTTACAAGTCTCAAGAAAGTGCATATTGCGATTTACAATTACTGCACACTTTATTGACACAGTTGAACTTGATGTAGTATCGCTTGATATATCAGGAATTGTTTTGGGAAGTCCTTACTTATTTGACATGAAATTGATCTTGCATCGCCATAAAAATAAGTATCATCTCTTTAAAGATGGCAAGGAGTTCATTGTCAGAGCACATTGCAAGAAGGAAAATATAGTGATGGTAAATGCGGGACAGATAAAAAGGCTAGTGAATTCTAGTAAGATTTTTGTACTTCTTATGGTTAAGCCCAAGGTTGATGTGAATCATGAGTCATTTGAAAATTGTGATTCCAAGCTTAAATCAGATTTATATGATGCAGTTGATGCAAATCATGAGATGTTTCAGGAACCGACATGTTTACCTCCTAAAAGGGAGATTCAACATGAAATCCAGTTACATCAAGATTGTCCTCTTCCTAATATAGGCATGTACTGCATGTCTATCATGGAGAATGCTGAAATAAAGAGGAAAATTAAAGACTTGTTGGACAAATGATTCATAAGACCAAGCACTTCACCATGTGGGTCACCGATAGTGTTGATTCCAAAGAAAGATGGAACTTGGCGCATGTGTGTGGACTTCAGGGCATTGAACAAGATAACGGTAAAGAATCACTACCCAGTCCCAAGGATAAATGATTTGTTAGATCAGCTGAAAGATGCTAAATATTTCACTAAGTTAGACTTACGTAGTGGTTATCATCAAGTTATAATTGCAGAAAGTGACATTTGGAAGACAACATTTAAAACCAAACAGGGACTCTTTGAGTGGCTTGTTATGCTGTTTGGTCTATGCAATGCACCTGCAACTTTCATGTGGGTAATGGATGATGTCTTACATCCTTTTCTTGATGATTTCATTATTGTCTACTTATATGACATCTTAATTTTCAGCAATACTAGAGAAGAGCATGTCATGCATGTTAAGAAAGTACCTGATATGTTGAAGAAAATCAGTTGTTTCTTAAAATGTCAAAATGTGAATTTGGAGAGACTTCTTTGGTTTATTTGGGACACATAGTAGGAGGAGGTGCTTTGAGAATTGATCCTTTTAAGGTAGAAGCCATTGTGAATTGGCCTACTCCCAAATCCATTACAAAGGTAAGAATTTTTTTGGGTGCAGCTCAATATTGGAGGAAGTTTATTTTTAACTTTTCTGCCATAGCAGCTCCTATGCATGCAGTGACATGTGTGAAGCGTGCTTTCCAATGGGAGGCAAGAAACATAAAGCTTTTTAGTCTTTGAAAGAGAAGATAAGTTCAACTCCAGTCCTTGCATTACCGGACTTTAGATAGCCATTCGAGATTCAAACTGATGCTAGTGATTATGCCATGGGTGCAGTTCTCTTACAGCATGGTAAGCCTATCGCATTTCATTCTGAGACATTTAATGGTGCTGTTGTGAATTATCCTACATATGATAAGGATTTGTATGTGTTGGTACAAAGCGTCAAAAAGTGGAAACACTATTTGATGGGCAAAGAAACAGTTGTTCATACTGACCATTAGCCTTTACAGTACTTGTAGTCGCAAAGTAAATTACAACAGTCACGACATTTCAGATGGATGTGTTTCCTACAACAATTTCACTTGGTAACAAGGTACAAGAAAGGTATTTTCAATAAAGTTTTTGATATGCTTTCAAGGCCTATTATTAGTGCTACTACTTTACTTAAGAACAATTCTGTTGTACATGAGAGCTACATAGAACAATATGCATCAAATGTTGATTTTAAGGAAGTGTATGCTAACTTGAGTGAAGGGAATCATGTTGAGGAGAATGATTATCATTTGCATAATAATTTGTTGTTTCATATGGGCAAGTTATGTATACCACAAGGGGAGAGACTAAGAATCATGAGAGAAGCTCATTCTTCTCTTATTGTTGGACATTTCGGGGTAATCAAAACGGTGGCACATTTACAGAGGTATTGTTACTGGCCTCGCATGGTAGATAGTGTTTCACGTTTCATTATAGGTTGTTCATTATGTGCTACAAGCAAGCCTAGCAATAGGAAGCTTGGTTTATATACGCCATTTCCAGTACCTTCTAGACCATGGGAAAGCGTTTCTATGAATTTTGTTGGAGGTCTACCATTATCTAGAAAGCAACATGATTATCTTTATGTAGTAGTTGATAGATTCAACAATATGTGTATTCTTATGCCATGCAAGAAATCTGTAACTACTGAACAAACTGCTGATTTATATTTTCAACATGTATGGGTTCATTATGGCTTGCCTACTTCTGTTGTTAGTGGCAGGGATTCCAGATTTGTTGGGAATTTTTGGTCCAATCTATGGAAGATTATGGACACCAAGTTGAAGAAGAGTACTACTTTCCATTCGCAAATAGATGGCCAAACAGAGGTAGTGAAAAAAACCATTGTACATCTTTTGAGAGGTTATTGCAACAAGCATCCCAAGCTTTGAGATGAGAACTTGCATTGCATTCAGCATGCTTACAACCGGGCCAAGCACTCTTCTACAAATACTTCACCTTTTGAAGCTTTCTTTGGGTATTTTCCTAAGTCACATTTATATTTCATTCTTGAGAAGGATGTTGCCATTGATGGGCATAGTGACATTGACAAAGCTCGCATATTCATTGAAAGAATTTAGCTCATACACCAGAAGGTTCAAGAACATCTTGAAAAAAGTCAAGGCAAGTACAAGGAGAGGCATAAAAAACACAGAGTTGATCATAAGTTTCAAGAAGGAGATGAGGTATGGCTGCATATTAGTAAGGAAAGAATGTAAGGAGAAAGTAAAACGCTGAAGCTTATTCATTATGGTCCATTCAAGATCCTTAAACAAGTTGGAAATAATGCTTTTCAACTAGATTTTCCTTCATATATGCAAATGTATTCCATTGTGAATGTGGAAAATTTACGTTTGTATGAACCTCCTTTAATTGTTGATTATGAAAGTGACATTCAGCTGCCATCCATAGGGGATTTCTCGCCAGAATTTTTAGATGAGTTGAAAGAGGATGCTATCCTTGACAGAAGGACACACACTGCGAGGAGGGGAAATGTTGATTATGTTTGGGTTGGTCTTAAAGGCAGCAAACCGAGTAAGGAAAAGTGGATGGAGGTGGAAAAGGTGAGGGATCTGCACCCTCATCTTCTTAACAGGTAATTGAAGGCTTTTGGAGTCCAAAAGCTTTCCAATGGGGAGGTGTGATCAGGTGATCATGTCCAAGGAGAACAAAATTCTCAAAATTGGAACTACTAATAATTGATTGCAAATTGAATGATCGGATAGGCCTTGTCGCTGCGATTCTGGCACCTTGAACGGGCCCAAATCCAATGTCATATGAAGAAGATATTGAAGTTTTAAAACACCCAATAACCTTCAAAACAAGACTTTTAAACACAAAAATTTGTCATCTTCAGAAAATTTTTATGGAAAAATTTTCCTTTTTATATGGTTTTTTGGTGGCCTATCAGAGGGTGCTACGTGGCCTACCTGGAGGCTGCCACATGGCCCCAGACCCAAGGTTCAAATTTTGGTTAAAAAACACATTTGGTTGTGTTGGAAATATTGAGAGGGGGGGTGAATCAATGTTCCTTTCAATTAGAGCATTAGTTAATCTTCAATTATTATCAGTGTTTGTACAATGATAGCAGTAAACAAAAAGAACACAAATGCACACAGTTTTTAAGGTGGAAACCCACTCCGGGACAAAAACCACCTAATGCTTTTCTAATAATTCTTTAATATTCAACTCCAATTGAAAATAAAGCTCCAACTTCCTAGAATCTAGAAAAACATTCTTCTCCAGTTCCCACTCGATGGATGCTCCAACGCCCGTGATTCTTCATTAGTCAACTGAATGGATGCCCCAACACCCAATGAGCTACAACTCACCCTAGCACCACCCTACCACCCTGTAGAAGAATAAAAGAAGAATGGACTCCCGTACGAGGCAAAATGGTCCACTTTACAATGATATAGAATGATGTAGAAGAATAAGACACACTAGACCATAACCCCAATTATGACAAAACCACCTAATGATGATCCTATACCACCCAACACTACCTCTTCAACTCTTGGCAGATAGACACTAGTACAATTTGTACAATAATGTATTTATAATGACTTAGTACAATGATACCTTTACAATGATTGTATGTAGTGCTGCCCACTTGAAGACTTCATGTGATGAAATTATTGTTGTTGTTATGAACCTTGGTTTCTACTCTTGTCATGCTACCCTCTGTGACACCTTACTTTGCTTTGCTTCTCTAGAAAGTCTGGTCCTTTGCAACCCTTGACAACACATGATCTAGCTTTTTCTTTGCCTTCTAAGAGCTCGATATTGAATCTGGTGTATCTCTGTTATTTCAGATCCCCAATATCTGATTTTTGGTCTTGTAGTAGTCCTTTGATCCATCTTTCCAATGCCACAGGTCTGACTCAATTTGGATTCTTCAAGGGAAATTTATACCCAATATCTCACAATGCCCTAATTATGGATTGTTTCAGCAAAGCGAAATTGTACGGAGTGCCACGTGTCACTTTTTTTTCATTTGTCTCTAAAATTGATAGAGAGAAAACTACAGTCAATGCACTATCTTCCACTTCTTACGGAATTTCAATCCAATACTCAGAGAGAGAGTTATGATGCTTTTACCAAGGTCACTTCTTTGCGATGAATTTCAGGAGCCTGCAAAAACCCTGACTTTCACAGATCATATATCCGAAAATATTGCTTACCTTGATCTAAAATTTTCAAAGACGCTTCCTCAGGATTTTGGCTTCTGCTCATAAAAATTTCAGCTTCTGAACCTTCGTAGAAAAAAATTTAGAGCAAAAACTCCATGATGACCTGTTTCAAATGGCGAAATCCCTTGCATGAGGAGGATATGAGGATCACAATTTATATAAATTCTTAGGTTGAGAGGGGCTTCAACAATGAACGTGGGAGGGATTTTAAGAGCTTAAAAAATATTAATTATGATTTTTCAATGACCCATGCCACAACCCTATGGGGTTTTAGCCCACTAACTGGGGGTATAAACTTCAAACATGAATATCTCTCAAACCGTAAAGAATTACGTGGCGTGCCATATATCAATGGAAACATATCGACAAGTAGAAACCATAAAAAGCATTCTTGAACCAGAATATAGTAATTTGGTAGGTTAAAATTCCCATGCAATATTGGGTTAGCCCCTGGTGCTACTTGGGTTGACATCAATGACAACTGCTGATCAACAATCTCCCCCTTTGGCATTGATGGCAACACAAGTACTCCCCCTACGATCATGACATCTCTTCCTACAACATTCTCTCCCATTTTGACATTAATGGAAAAGGGTAACTCGCTCTGAAACACAACCATCCTGCGGACCTGTACACACTTCCACTCCCCCTAACACAAAATCGTCCTGCAGACCTGTAATCTAATGAGAACTTGGGAGAATCCCAAGCTTCTGATGAAGATATTCAAATGCTTCACGAGGTAAAGGTTTAGTGAAGATATCAGCAATTTTTTCTTTCGTACAAAAATACTCAAGTTTGATATTCTTTTCAACGACTTGTTCTCTAACAAAATGATATTTGATCGGAATGTGTTTTGTTTTTGAATGCATGACAGGATTCTTGGAGATGCTGATGGCACTAGTGTTGTCACAGAATATGGGAATAGGCTCACTAAATTGTACTTGAATATCTTGCAAAGTTTGTTTCATCCAAAGGACTTGAGTACAACATAATGATGCTGCAATATATTCTGCTTCTGCTGTAGATAATGAGATTGAGGTTTGATTTTTTCTCAACCATGATACGAGACAACCACCTAGATAGAATGCTGCTCCACTAGTACTCTTACGATCATCAACGCTTCTTTCCCAATCTGCATCTGTAAAGGCTTGAATAATGAGATTTTTACCCTTGGGATACCACAAGCCATATTCTTCTGTGCCCTTTAGATATCGAAGAATTATTTTGACGACAATAATATGTGATTCTTTTGGTGCTGCTTGGAATCTTGCTACTTGTCCAACTGCTTCCATAACATCTGGTCGAGAGGCTGTTACATATAGAAGACTACCAATCATAGATCTGTACAACCTCGGATCCACATCCTTAGATGAGTCATCTATGCTCAATTTGCAACCTGTTACCATCGGAGTAAGGACGGGTTTGCAATCTTCCATTTTGAATTTCTTGAGCATTTCCTTGATGTACTTGGCTTGACATATAAATATTCCTTTCTCTTGTTGAGATATTTGAAGCCCTGAGAAGTATGTCATCTCACCAAGTAAAGACATCTCGAACCCACTTTGCATCTTTGTAGAAAAGTTCTTACTTAGTCGATCATCATTGCTACCAAATATTATATCATCCATATATACCCCAATGATTGTTAAATTATCTTTATCTATTTGTACATAAAGATTGCTATCAACAGTACCTTTCTTGAACCCTTGTTGACGTAGATATCCATCAAGACGAGCATACCATGCTCTGCGAGCCTGCTTGAGACCATATAGAGCCTTCTTTAACCTGCAAACATAGTCTTCTTTTTTTGATAGTAGAAAACCTTCAAGTTGTTCAATGTAAACTTCTTCTTCTAATTCTCCATTCAAAAATGATGACTTAACATCCATTTGGTAAACTTTGATTTTTCTTGAACATGCATAGGTGAGAAACATTCAGATGGCTTCCATTCTGGCAACTGGTGCAAATGTTTCGTCGAAATCAATTCCTTCCACTTGTGCATAGTCCTTATGACATTTTTATCTTTTGGTCATGGAACTAATTCCCAGGTGTTATTCTTCTCAATTTGATCCAATTCTTCATTCATAGCTACTACCCAATGTCCATTCTGGTTGGCTTCCTCAAAACTACTAGGCTCAAAGGTTGCTAGAAAAGCAATGTGAGCTTCTTGTGGTGAACGAAGCTGTCGACCTTCATTTATGTCACCAATGATTTGATTTGATGGATTGTTCTTTTGAATCCATTATTTTGTTCTCCTTGGAGGAGCTTCTTGTTGTTGTTCTGGTATATCTTGATGATCATTGTTTACTTTTTCCTTGTTGATATTTGCTTCTTGTTTTACAATTTTATCTGTGTCTTTTTTAGCCTCTGTCTCAAGTTTCAAAGATTCTAGATCCTCATCATTATTCGCTAGAACACCATCTTCGTCAAATGTAACATTTATACTCTCCACTATCTATTTTCATCTTAGATTATAATATTTATAGGCATTTCTTTTGCGTGAGTAACCAAAAAAGATACCTTCATCAACACATGATTCAAACTTACACAAATTTTGATCTTCTCTTTTGATATAACATTTGCTTTTGAAGATTCTGAAATATTTTACATTAGCTAGTTTTCCTTTCCATAATTCATATGGAGTCTTGTTGCAATTATTTCTGAGAAGAATTCGGTTGATAATGAAGACTGCTGTGTCAATTGCTTGAACCCAAAATTTTTCATCCAATTTTGAGTCCTTCAACATTGTTCTACCCATTTCCTGTACGATTTTGTTCTTTCTTTCAGCAACTCCATTTTGCTGAGGTGTTCATGCTGTTGAAAATTGTATTTTTATTCCATTTTCGTCACAGTATTGCTGAAATAATTTGGAAGTGAATTCTCCACCATTATCTAATCTTAGACACTTTATTTTCAAATCAGTGTCATTTTCAACCGACTCCTTCTAGATCTTAAAGCACTCAAATGCTTCAGATTTTTTCTTTAGGAAACTAACGACTGTCATCCTGGTATAGTCATCTATCATTAACATGAAATATAATTCTCCATCTAAGCCTTTTGTTCTCACGGAACCACATAGATCAGTATGTATCAATTCCAATGGATGTGATGCAAAGTGTTCTTTTGTTTTAAATTGGACTTTTTTCTGCTTGCCATGCCGACAGGCCTAACATAGTGTGTTGAAAGGTTTTGAGATTTTCGGCATTTCTCGTACTGCTTCCTTTTTGCTTATCCTGACAAGATTTTCAAAGTTTATGTGACCCATTCGTTTATGCCATAACCAGCTTTAATATTCTTTAGCTAGTAGACATGCTTTAGTTGCTTCATCTAGAACATATATGTCGTTTGGAGCTCGACTTGCTGTAGCCACAATTTTACAATACCTGCCTTTCCTGATTTCACATTTTGTGGACTTGAATAGCATTGTGTGTCCTTGATCACACATTTTTCCAACACTGAGTAGATTGTGATTCATGTTTTCAACCAATAGAACATTCTTGGCTATAACATCTTTGCTTCCGAGAGTGACGGTACCTAATCCTATAACATTTGAAGATCCATAATTTCCAAAGGATATGGTTCCATCCTTCTTCTCTTTCAGAGATACAAATTTCCTTCTATCTCTAGTCATATGCGTAGAGCATCCATTGTCAACATACCACACATCTTTGTTGTTTTGAGCCTTGAGAGCAAGAGCACAATTATCAGTCTTATTCTTCTTCCATGTTCGTTCATTTTGTGGCTTCAAAGATTCTTCTGGAGGATTTTCAAGTCTGCAGTCTCTAGCTATGTGTCCAAAGTTCTGACATTTGTAACATTCCATATTATTTTTTAAATGTTCAAATCTATTGATGTTTCGTTGAGCCCTAGGAGGTTCATATTTGAAGGATCTCCTGGAATTGTATTGGTTCCTAGGGTATGTGCGACATTCTACAACTTTATGACCAAATTTTCCAAATGAATAACAATAGCCATGAAAAATATTTTGGTACCTGGATGGAAATCTTCGTCGAAGAATCGTCTTCCAAGGATGTGCTTGCAAATCTTGTCCAATGAAGTATACATGTATGTCAGATCTCATAGGTTCATCGTATTTTGTTGTAGAAGGTCCTGCTTCTTCTTCTTTGTAACCGAGGCAAGTTCTGTCCTTGTAAGATCATTGATTGTTGATGAGTTCTTCCAATGCCCTTGAGTTGTTGGCATAGTTTTGGACAATTTTTCCCTTCTTCAGTTTTTCCCCTTCTTCCAATTTCTTTTGAAGTGACTCTTCAATACATTTTTGTTCTTCAACTTCAATTTTGAGACCTTGAACTTGTTCTTCAAGAGTATTGGAACAGATCTTCTCAGCATTGAGCTCTTTTATAAGCTTGATTGCCTCCTCATAAAATTCTTCTATGGTCAACCCTTCTTCTTCATTGTTTGATACTTATTGTTTATTGTGCTTGGCCATAAACAATACTTTCTCATTGGCTTCTTCTTTTCTGTCACTTTCTTCATCAGATGATGAGCTATCTTCTTTAGAGATAAATTTCCTTTTGGATCCTTTTTTTTTCCTTGCTTGTTGAATTTCTTAAATCCTTTCTTTCCTTTTGAGTTGCCATCACTTTTGTTCAGACATTTTTCTGCGAAATTCCCAACCTCACCACAACAGAAACATATCAATGGAAGTTTACTTTTGAATTTTCCCTTACCAGTTTTTAGTTTTCTCGTAAATTAGGCATATTCTTCATCTGAAAGACCTTCTCCATCATCTCCCTTTTCTTCACACTTGCAGGTGCATGTCATTTCAATTGAAGGTTGTTTGTCCTTATTGGTTTTCTTAGATGCAGCGAACGCAGTTTCTAGATTTGAAGTACCCTCTTCTTCATCAAGTCTCATTTCATATGCTATGAGAACTCCATGTAATTCCTCTTTGCTGATTTTGTCTAGATTTGCACTATATTCTAAGACCGATACCTTTGGGTTGAATCTCCCTGGTAACGTTCTAAGAATCTTCCATATAATAGTCTTCTCGTAAACTGGCTCTCCCAATCCTTCCAAAGTATTGGTTATTTCATCAACGTATTGGAAGGATGCATCAATGTTGCAATATTCTTTCATTCTGAGTTACTCAAATTTTGCTCTATAGATTTGATGCTTTTCTTCTTTGACATTTGAGTCATCTGCATATATATTCTCAAGCTTGTCCCATACATTTTTGGCGGTTTTACAACCCAACACCTTATGATAAGCAAATTCAATAAGTCCACTGATAATAATATTCTTTGCTTTTGCATCATTTACCAAATTCTTCTTACCTTGTTCATTCGTGGCTGATGTAGATCCATTTTGAACAGTGTCCCATACTTCGTAAACTTGCACCAAGAGATACCTCCATTCTTCCTTTCTAGAGTGCATAATTATTTTCATTGAATAGAGGTACACCATTCTTGGTATGCTCCATGACCTCCTTCCAGCTGTTAAACTGCTATTGAAGGAACCAAGCTCTGATTCCAATTGTTGGAAATACTGAGGGGGGGGTGAATAAATATTCCTTTCAATTAGAGCATTAGTTAATATTCAATTATTATCAGTGTTTGTACAATGATAGCAGTAAACAAAAGGAACACAAATGCACACATTTTTTAAGGTGGAAACCCACTCCGAGACAAAAACCACCTAATGCTTTTCTAATAATTCTTTAATATTCGACTCCAATTGAAAATAAAGCTCCAACTTCCTAGAATCTAGAAAAGCATTTTTCTCCAGCTCCCATTGGATGGACGCTCCAACGCCTGTGATTCTTCAGTAGTCAACTGAATGGATGCCCCAACACCTAATGAGCTACAACTCACCCTAGCACCACCCTACCACCCTGTAGAATAATAAAAGAAGAATGTCCACTCTCGTACCAGGGAAAATGGTCCACTTTACAATGATATATAATGATGTAGAAGAATAAGACACACTAGAACATAACCCCAACTATGACAAAACCACCTAATGATGATCCTAGACCACCCGACACTGCCTCTTCAACTCTTGGTAGATATACACTAGTACAATTTGTACAATAATGTATTTACAATGACTTAGTACAATGATACCTTTACAATGATTGTATGTAGTGCTGCCCACTTGAAGACTTCATGTGATGAACTTATTGCTGCTGTTATGCACCTTGGTTTCTGCTCTTGTCATGCTACCCTGCACCTTGCTTTGCTTTGCTTCCCTAGAAAGTTTGGTCCTTTGCAGCCCTTGATATCACATGATCTAGCTTTTTCTTTGCCTTCTAGGAGCTCGATATTGAATCTGGTGTATCTTTGTTATTTCAGATCCCTAATATCTGATTTTTGGTCTTGTAGTAATCCTCTGAGCCATCTTTCGAATGCCATGGGTTTGACTCAATTTGGATTCTTCACGAGAGAGTTATACCCAATATCTCACAATTCCCTAATTATGGATTGTTTCAGTAGAGCAAACTTGTACGAAGTGCCATGTGTCACTGTTTTTTTCATTTGGCTCTGAAATTGATAGAGAAAAAACTATAGTCTATGCACTATGTGCCACTTTTTACAAAATTTCAATCCGATACACAGAGAGAGAGTTATGACGATTTTACCAAGGTCACTTCTTTGAGATGAATTTCAGGAGCCTACAAAAACCCTGAATTCCACAGATCATATCTCCGAAAATATTGCGCACCTTGATCTGAAATTCTCACAGCAGCTTCCTCAGGATTTCAACTTCGCCTCATAAAAATTTTAGCGTTTGAACCTTCGTAGAAAAAAAAGTTAGAGAGAAAATTCCACAATAACCTATTTCAGATGGCGAAATCCCTTGCACGAGGAGGATATGAGGATCACAATTTATATAAATGCTTAGGTTGAGAGGGGCTTCAACAAGTGAACGTGGGAGGGATTTTAGGAGTTTAAAAATATTAATTATGACTTTTCAATGACCCATGCCACAACCCTATGGGGTTTTAGCCCACTAATTGGGGGTATAAACTTCAAACATGAATATCTCTCAAACCGTGAAGAATTACATGGCGTGCCATATATCAACGGAAACATCTCGACAAGTAGAAACCATCAAAAGCATTCTTGAACTAGAATATAGTAATTTGGTAGGTAAAAATTCCCATGCAATATTGTGTTAGCCCATGGTGCTGCTTGGGTTAACATCAATGACAACCACCGATCAACAGGTTGGATGACCCGACCCCTCGGGCGGAGGTCGACCCGAGTTGAACACGTTTGGGTCAGTTGGGCACGACTCGACCTGAACGCATAAGGGTCAGTCTTCGTGCAACAGAGTACGAGTATGGGTCGGGTGGAGGTCGATTCGACCTGAATGGAGTCGGGTCAGCTTATAGCGGTGTCGATTGAACATTTGAACGGGCGGTTAAAACAGAACTTAGCCCTCAGGGCTTAAGGTGAAAGACGTGTGACCTCGCGCTAGGACCATGGGTTTAAAGCCTTTACACTAGAGGAATTTGTAAGGGGCTAGCCCTCAGAGCTAGCCCCAAACTCAATATGACCAGCAGCAAAAAACCAAGGGCGTGGCATTTAAAACTATAACCGCGCGGTTCGGAGGGGCCACATGGCCAAGCCTTCACATTTAATGCGAATGGATAAAGTCACAGTTTGTTCTGCAGTTAGTGCAGAACCGCATGTGATCACCCGCATTGAAATTTAACTTAACTACTAGTGGTTTCCGCCTAACTTGGCACGCTCCATCAAATTCGGCAGAAGTTGCCATTTTTATCGATGCTAACTAGAGTTTATCCAAATTTGGTGGGGTTTCCAAGAGACATTGGGCAAAAAATTGTGGAGGTCATAACTTCTCCAATATTGAATCAATTTGGACAAAATTTTGGTCAATTTTGGGTATTCTGAGCATTCTTGAGTCATTGGGATAGGTTTCAGAGCTAACAAAGGTGTTATTCAGCCATTTTTTCTTCAGGGAAGCTTGGAGAGCCATCAGGGCGATGAGGGAAATGGAGTTGCATTGGGCTACACTTCATTGTTTGAGGTGAAATAAAAGCCATACTTAGCTTATTTATATCTTATGAATTCATTTTCACAGCTGTTTCAGCCTATTTAGGCTTATTTCTCACTGTAAAACCAATTTGAGCAACCTAATAGAGCAAAGACATGCCCATTGGGAGCCTTAGACCCAACAGATGTAGCCTAGGAGGGGTGAACTGCCTCATCATGTTGTTGTGTTGTTATGGTGAAGTTATGCTGCTGTGTATTTCTAATTCAAGATGTTAAACTGTAATTTTAATTAACATTCCCTCACACATAAACTCAAAAACAGTTACCAAAAACACTTTGTTTAATTTGCAAGACATGATAAACACTTTGCACACTTAATTTAATGAAAATGGATACTTTGAATAGCATATACAAATAGTTTCATTTTCAGATTAGATAAGGATAAGAATAAGGATTTTTTTCATTTGAATGATTCCACCATGTTCCAAGATCCCATGGTCCTACAGTGAAACATAAAAATTATAAATCCAAGTAGGAAAAAACAATTGAAAATTTTCAAATGTTTTCCTTGTAAGGACAATAACAATTGATTGAATTTAACTTGAATGAATGTTGCTATTGAGATACCTTTAATATTTTTAAATAAGATTTTAGTTGTTAAAAATAATGAATGTAGTAGGCATGAAAGAATAGTCCCCATGCTTAAACAATTACTTCTGAAGGTATGATAACAACATACATTTGCATTGAGTGCATATAGATTCTTTGAACTATTGCATAGATATAATGATATCTTGAGAATTCCCCCTACGCACATTCTCTAGCAGGTAGTAGGAATGAATTCAATGAAACAGTGGCATGCAGAAAGTGTTAGACAAGACTCATCTTTGAGAGGAGTAGTGCACATGAATTCCCAAGGGAAAAAGGCTCTTGAATAGCCGGACTTTGTGCAATCAAAGGTGGTTAGGAAAAACTCACAAAATAACAACTATGAACATGGGAGAGGTATTAAAATTATTCGATGTATTTGGACTTGAATGAAATATATAATCTATGAATATTGTGGATCCCTGTAAGAAGTTCAATTTTCCAGTATTCTGCATCCTTTTATCCCAATTGAAAATACTTCATGCTTATATTGATATCATATGCTTGATTTGTTTGTAGCCCTTTTGTAGTAATAAGTGTTGAACCCTTAGTTAAACTGAGAGGGGGCGTGAATCAGTTTAATACATTCATGGAATTTTAAAACTTTCCTTTAAACTTATTTACACCTTCATTTCATGATCAACTTATTATATAATGAACCAACAGCCTTAATAGTGAGAAACAAGTATTAAGAAGATTAAATACATAACATCAACACATAATCTTCCTGCACATGGACAATAGATATAAGTGGAAATCCATAAGGGACAAAACCACATCTTATTATTGTTGTGATGCAAAGGCAAGCTCCAACTCCCTCTCACCACTGATTTTTTGTAGGCTCCAACCTACATAAAGATACTACCTCAAATTCTGCAAGCCACAACTTGCAAGGAAGCTCCAACTCCCATCTATTTTCTGTAGGCTACAACCCACAGGAGGCTCCTACCTCAACTAGCTACAACTGGACATCTATCAATATAAAACTTGAAACGGAAGCACCAACTCCCATGTATTTTTAGTAGGCTACAACCCACAGGAGGCTTCTACCTCAACCAGCTACAACTAGACATCTATCAAGCTACAAATTGATATGGAAGCACCAACTTCCTCACTCTACAATAAAATCATATGTTGATTTACCTGAATATCAGCTCTGTTTCTCTCCTCCTTCACTGCTGTCCTTCCAGCCTTCATATCTTCTTTAAATCATCTTTGGATCTTCATAACTTCTTTATCTACTCCTTCTTATTCTTCCACTCTCTAACCTCTCTATGCATATCACAATAACATCATTTATAAAGATCCCTCTTAGTTGTTTGCATTCCATATGGGAATATGAAATAAACAGGTATGACTCTTTGCCTTCCACCTTCTTATTTTCTTGCTCAACACGTTCAGGAGGTTGCAATACTATGTATTCATTTCAGTATTACATCGGAGTTTTGCTTTGCCTACGGAGACTTGCCTTAGCATAAAAAACAATTTAAAAATAAATAATACATTTATATTTACAATCAATTATTTACTCACTCCATCAGTTTCTTTGCATTGTTGTGCGTTTGTCCTCTTCTGCTTGATGTCCTTGTGTTTTTTCTATTTTTGTCATTATATTCCAAATTTGTTGCATAACTGCCCCTTTTAGCTTGACTCTTCTTCCGCATTTAGCTTTTTCATTTGTTTTAATACCGCAACACTATTCTGCTTGAGATCCTGGTCCTTTGATTTGCGTTCAGATCATTTCTTTATGACCTGTGGGGTATGGTCCACATAAAATTCCCTTTTAACACAACGAAGTATTACAAAACCGTGTTTTATCAACATACATATGATTTGCGATCAAAACAACGCATTAACATACATACTTAGTAATCAACAACGAATAATTTATAATATGAAACATATATCATACACGGAACAAGTGCTATTGGGTCCCACAGTACTTTGAACCAATCACAATTCATCGCAAACCTTTGCCCACTAGTTTCCCACTACAATTAAGGATATACCATAAAACCATGCATTCTGCGATCTGCACTCGTGTGTGGTGCTGACACGTGGAGTCCCTTCATCACATCGTGTCACGTGATCCTTACCGCATCACAACCAAAACAACAGACCTTGCAATTTATTTGAGGTTAAACCCTATTTCTTGTGGGATGTGATGTTGTGCGAGGTCGACACGTGTCCCTCAATTTTGTATCGCGAAAACTTTAACTTAACTTGCGGTCACCTTCCTGCTATCCCTTAAGCGTTGCGATGTGTGGTATGCGGGTGAGGTCCACGTCATCATGCCATGTCATGGCACCTCATCATAAATTCGTGTGATTTGTGGGGTCGATGCCACGTCATCTGCCATGTCATCTTGCAATCTCATCGCCATGTCATATTCATGCCACTACTATGTCATCTTTTTATCACTGCCACGTCATCTTTATGTCACTGCCACGTCATCTTCCGTACTTTGCAGTTCACAACTTATAGCCGTTTAACGTAGTGGTTAACTCTATTTCATGCGATTTGTGATATTGCATCGTGCCACCACGTGTCCCTTCTCCACTTAGCATCGCAATTTCTTTAACTTACCATGTGACACCTTAACACTTAACTCTTAAATGTTGTGATTTGCGACATCGCTCCTAATGCGATTTTCTCTCTAACATCCATCTCTCGCCTTTATATTTGCGATCTAATCCTAACCGTCTATTCGCCTCCCTTGGACTTCTTCAAAGAATTCTCTACCTTGGTTGATTTTCATTTGTTTACACTATCCCGCTTTGTAACTCTAGTTTCTCCACGCTATTCCTCCTGCGCTTATTCTTAAACTTGTCTTTGTTACTGAATGTCTTCCTGAGTTATCACACTCGACATCTACCCTTTTCATACTGATTAAAGCCCTCTTTGTCTCTCGGCTCTCGCCTCTTTCTCTTGGCTTAATTGTTTGTGTGCTGAAGTAATTCGCTGCCTCTCTTCTTCATCTGTTGTCTCTGTTGTATCTGCGTCTTTGCTGCCTTTGATGTCTTGCTACCTTTGGTGCCTTCTTAGTGTCATTCGCTGCCTCTTTGCTTTTTCTACTTCTCTATATTTGTTGTATCTCTACTGCCTTTGGTGCCTTTCGCTGCCTTAACTAATCAAGCTAAAGCTTCTCCATGCTGCTCCTTTGCCTCTTTGTTGCTTCTCTCTACTTTAGGTTATACTTCTATTTCTGCTCCTTTGCCTCTATGCTGCACATTGATGCACAATGCTTGATCTTCTCCTTTGCCTTATAACCGCTGCTTCTCTGCTCCTTTGCCATCAACGATGATTATGGTGTTGCTCCTTTCTGTACTTTTGCCATCAATGGCAATATTTCCAACAATCTCCCCCTTTGGCATTGATGGAAATACTCCAATACTTCCTCCAAGACTTCCTCCCCCTTTCATTCCAAGAAGTGCCTTTTCTTCCTCTGCTTGCTTTTCCTCCCCCTTTGACATAAACAACAAAGGGTTGCACATTTCCCAGTGTAGATTACATCTTTTCATTTCCTCTCTCTGAGTTATGTTTAGGCCTTCTTCTTCTAACTTTGTACCATTCTGCTCCAGACTGGTGTACAATAGTTGTTGGGAGAACAATTTGAGAAACTTGTATGTAAGGCTTGTCACCATAGAATGTTTTGTACTTATGTCCCTTACTGCTTGATGGAGGTGATATGTGCTGGAATTTTGATGTACTTATGACATAATTATTTGATCTTAAGGACCTGTACCATCCACTAATCCATTGCTCTAGCTTTTTTGTGACAACTTTTATGGGCTTCTCTCCCCCTGGAATGATGCTTTCTTGTCTGATATTGCTTATCACTTGTCTACTACTCAGTTTTTGTTCCTTGTATTGCAACCTTTGTTGGTGTATATCAGAGATTATCATCTGCAGACACTACCCCTAGTTTGTCTTTTAGATATTCGAAAGGTTCTTTAGCAAGAGGTTTTGTGAATTTGTTAGTTGTTTGTTCCTTTGTTGGTACATACTCCAACTTTAATATTTTTTGTGCTACTTGTTCTCTGAGGAAGTGGTACTTTATTGGGATGTGCTTTGTCTTTGAATGAAGTACTATATTTTTTGATATACTTATTGCACTTGTATTGTCACATTTGATAGAAATGGGCTCATTTATGCTTACCTTCATGTCTTGGAGAGTTTGTTTCATCCACATTACTCGTGTGCAACAAGTTTCTACTACTATGTATTCTGCTTCTGTTGTGGATAGAGAGACATAATTTTTCTTCTTGCTTAACCATGCCACCAGAATTTCTCCCAAATAAAATGCACCTCCACTTGTGCTTTTACAGTCATCCACAAAGATGGCCCAATCTGCATCTTTATATGTTGTCAACGAAGTCTTTTCCTTTTGGATACCATAGGCCATAATGTACAGTTCCTTGCAGATATCTAAATATCCTCTTGATTTCTAGCAAGTGATTTTTTTAGGTGCAGCTTGGTATCTTGCTACAAGTCCTACTGCCAACATAATGTCCGGTCTAGAGGTAGTTAGATATAGTAGACTTCCTATCATAGATCTGTAAAGTATTTGATCTACATCTGTGGATCCATCATCAGCACATAGCTTGCATCCAGTGATCATGGGAGTTGACACACGTTTGCAGCCTTCCATTTGGAATCTTTTCAACATGTCTCTTAAATATTTTTCTTGTGAAATGAATATTCCTGTGTTCTTTTGTATAATTTGAAGTCCTAAGTAGAAGGTAAGCTCTCCAATCATAGACATCTCAAATTCTGACTTCATCTCTTCTGCAAATCCTTTAGCTACCTCATCTTTGTTGCTGCCAAACATGATGTCATCTACATATACTACTACAATTAAGATTTCATTTTCATCAACCTTAATGTACAGATTGTTGTCTACTCCTCCTTTCTTGAACCCTTGCTTTTGTAAGTATTTGTCCAGCCTAGAATACCATGCACGTGGAGCTTGTTTGAGACCATATAAGGCTTTCTTTAATCTACACACATAGTCATGTTTATCTGTTAGGGAAAATCCTTCAAGTTGTTCCATGTAGACTTCTTCCTCTAGATCTCCATTCAAGAAGGCGGACTTCACATCCATTTGATAGACCTTGAAATTATGATAACATGCAAAAGAGAAAAACATTATGATTGCTTCCATTTTTTCTACAGGGGCAGATGTTTCATCATAATCTAGTCCTTAGATTTGAGAGTATCTCTTGCATACAAGTTTGGCTTTATTTCTGATTACCTGAACTTGTTCATTCATCTTATTCTTGAATATCCATTTTGTGCCAATGACATTTTTCCCAGTGGGTCTTGGCATTAACTCCCAGGTCTTGTTCTTCTCAATTTTTTCTAGTTCTTCATTCATAGCATTTACCCAATTTTTGTCTATGTTGGCTTCATCAAAATTCTTTGTTTTTATCTGTGACAACATGGATAGGTACAGTTCCTCGGTCTATTCAGCTAGTTGTCTTCTAGTCTAGACTCTTGCACTCTTGTCTCCAATGATTTGATCTTTTGGATGGTTCTTCTGAGTGTGTCTCGAGGGACCTTTTGGGTTTAATTCAATATCTTCTGCTGTCTTACTATGTTCTTCATTTTCTTGACTCTTATCTTCATGATCATCTGGAGGATTGGCACAGCTTGTGCTTCTGGTTCTGTTTGGTAGACATTAGGGGGATTTTGAGGTCTAAAATGGGCCTCCTAAAGAAATAATAAATAATAGTTAAACCAATAAAATAATATTTATGAATTTGCAATTCACTTTTTGCACCACAATCTATGTAACCACAGTTAAATTCAATTCAAAATTTGTACCAAAAGAAAATTAATAAAAAAGTTGTATTGATGTGACTATAAATAAGAATGAGATTTTCAAGAAAAAGTCATTATCATTGAAAAACTATTGCATTTGTCCTTTGTACTTAAATAACTTAAAATAAGATATAAATATAAATTTATAAATTATTAATTATATTATATGCTATTAATTAAAATCTATATTATTTAAATTGGATAATAACATGTAATTAATATACTATATAAAAATAATATAATATAATATAATATAATAAATGTATAGGGATGTGCATTGTTTCTTTCAGGAAATATGAAATGACAATAATATATTTTTACTCAAAAAGTGTGAAATGACATTTATTATGAGTACTTTAATTTGAATTTAAAAGTACTTAGAGCACTACCATGGTTAACCATGAGTTTTTATCCACCATTGATAATGTGACAAGTAAGTATCTTTAACTCAAACAATGCCACGTCAACCATTAGGGATGATGTCATCCTCTAAAATGTGATTAGTTCTCATAAAGTGAATTTTGATTGTACATTTTCCTTAGGAGGCCCATTTTAGACCTCAAAATTCCCCTAATGTCTTCGTCGAACCTCACATCAATGCTTTCGACAATTATATGCAATATTTTGTTGAAGCACATGTATCCCTTACTCTTGGATGCATATCCCAAGAATATTCCTTCATCATCTCTTGCATCATACTTCTCAAAATTTTCGTCATTATTTTATATGAAACATTTGTTGCCAAAGATACTAAAGTGCTTGATTGATGTTGGTTTCCCATGCCATAATTCATATGGAGTCTTGTCACAATTTGTTCTTAGATGAGCTTTGTTAAGAATATGAACAACGGTGTGTACTGCTTCTGCCCAATAGGTTTGGGGAATGTTACTTTCTTGCATCATTGCTCTGAAAATCTGTTGTACTGACCTGTTTTGCTTCTCTGCCACTCCATTCTGCTGAGGTGTTCCTGCAATTGTAAATTGTTGCTTTATCCCACATTGATTGCACAAGTCTGCAAAATCATCGTTAATGAATTCACCTCCTCTGTTTGATCTGATGCATTTTAGCTTACATCTAGTTTTATTTTCTGCCAGTGCCTTGAAGATCTTGAATTTCTCGAATTCTTCGGATTTATATTTGAGAAATGCCACCCTTGTCAATCTAGAGAAATCATCTATAATCACCATGAAATATGATTCTCAACCATTGTTCATAATTCTCCTTGAGTTTCCATAGACCAGTCTCTGTATATACGTTTTGCACTCCATGGCTTTATGGCAGAACTCTTTACAGTAAAAACAATACCCATGGAAGTAGTATTTGTCTCTAGTGGAGAGAGTTGATTGAGGTAATCTTTTCGTTTGTTGCATATTTTTCTGATTGGACAGGAGTTGCTTTATCTTACAGTATGACGCAATATGTCCAGTTTTGTGGCAGGCGAAGCAAGTGATACTTCTCGCAGGAGGAAAGAACCTCCTTTGACCTCTTCTGAATTTGTTCAATTCATCCTTAGGAGCGCATGAGTTTGTAGCAGTTGACTTTATTTTCGTTTCTTTCTTTGTCACTAGATTTTGTTGCTTGTTTATGCTTGTTTCGTTATATATCATGGTCTTGCTGGTTTCTAATTATGTGGATCCCCTTTTTGCTGCTTCATTATTCTTTACAGCTTTTACAAAAATGATATTCTTGTAATCTTCTACCTTAGATTTGCTAGTTTCTCCTTCATATCCTATCCCAATCTTTATATGAGGAGATCTTTGAGCATTAAGAATTTTGTCCAAATGACCAGAGCTTTTCGTTTGAGAAATATTCATAGTTAATTCAATTTTGACCTTTTCTAATTTCTTCCTCGGGCTTACTACTTCCTCTTCTAGCTTTTCTCACTCCTGATTTTTCTCCTTTATTTCTCTTCTCAAAATATCTCTATTTTCTTTTATTATTGTAGTTCAATATTCAATTTAATAAGGTCTTCTGAATTCGATTCTGTCTTAGCATATTTTAAAAGAATCTCTTTATGTTTCTTACTCTTAAGTTTAAGTCTTCTTATTTCCTCCAGGGCACTAATTAGCCCCCCCTCAAGATCTACCTCACCTTTATCTTCAAATTCCAGGATATTTTCCTCTAGCTCTTCCTTGGCCATCAACATGAATTCTGAAGTTCCTTATTCATTGGGGGATTCATCTAAGCTTTCAGATGCACTGCTATCTTGTTGAACATAGAATGATATTCAATTAAATTTTTTCTCTTTCGGCCTTTTAATGAAATTGGTTTTCTCTTTCCCTCTTGACTGATTCTCCATTTTCTTATGAGGCCCCATTTAGATGCATAGTGCCCCACTCTTCCATAGTTAAAGCACTTAAATGGAAGCTTACCTTTATACTTCCCTGTGCCTTTCTCCAATCTTCTGACAAATTTTTCCTCTTCTTCATCAGAGCAGGAGCATGTATCTTCCTTCTCTTCTCTGCACTTATCAACCTTAAAGGTTGCCTCCCTCACTTTTGAATTCTCTTTTGGAAGTCTCATCTCATAAGCTGTTATGTTTCCAAGCAATTGGTTCGTGGTCAAGGTTTCCCAATTTGTTGTTTCTTCTATGGCTGAAACCTTAGGGTTAAACATGGATGGTAAAGATATCAATATCTTTTGCACAATTACACATTCCTTAATGGGTTCTCCTAGAGCTTTCATGTTATTCACAATTTCCGCAAAATTTAAGAAGAAACTGGCTATATCTTCATCTTCATTCATTTTTACATTTTCAAAATAAGCTATATAGCTTTGCATCTTGGCCATCTTCACCTTTTTATCTCCCTCATGGATACTTTATAATGTATCCCATATTTCTTTGGCAGTTTGACTGTGCATTACTTTTATAAATTCTGACTCACACAGACCACTCAAGAGGGCATTCATTTCTTTTGCATTAGCTATAAAATCTTGCTTGGCTTCTGTCTCTGTGTTAATATCCTTTGGAGCATATCCTAATTCCACAACAGCCCAAAATTCTATTCCTAGAGACATTATGTACGTCCTCATTCTTATTTTCTAGAAGGCATAGATTGTGCCAATAAACAATGGGGCTTTATTTGTTGAGCATCCTTCTAGGCTAGCCATCTTGGGGACCTAAGATCTCCTTCTAATTGTTAAACTGATATAGAAGGAATTGGCTCTGATACCAATTGTTGAACCCTTAGTTAAATTGAGAGGGGGGGTGAATCAGTTTAATACATTCATGGACTTTTTAAACTTTCCTTTAAACTTATTTACACTATCATTTAATGGTCAACTTATTATATAATGAACCAACAATCTTAATAAGTGAGAAGCAAGTATTAAGCATATTAAATACATAACATCAACACATAATATTCATGCACATGGACAATAGATATAAGTGGAAACCCATAAGGGAGAAAACTACATCTTATTATTGTTGTGATGCAAAGGCAAGCTCCAACTCCCTGTCATCACTAATTTTCTGTAGGCTCCAACCTACAGGAGGATACTACCTCAAATTCTACAAGCTACAACTTGCAAGGAAGCTCCAACTCCCATATATTTTCTGTAGGCTACAACCCACAGGAGGCTCCTACCTCAAATGGATACAACTGGACATCTATCAAGCTACAACTTGAAATGGAAGCATCAACTCCCATGTATTTTCTGTAGGCTACAACCCACAGGAAGTTTCTACCTCAACCAGCTACAACTGGACATCTATCAAGCTACAAATTAATATGGAAGCACCAAATTCCTCACTCTACAACAAAATCATTTGCTGATTTACTTGGATATCAGCTATGTTTTTTGCCTTCTTCACTGTTGTCCTTCCAGCCTTCATATCTGCTTTAAATCATCTCTGGATCTTCAAAACTTCTCTATCTGCTCCTTCTTCTTCTTCCACTTTCTAACCTCTCTAAGCATATCACAATAACATCATTTATAGAGATCCCTTCTAGTTGTTTGCATTCCATATGGGAATATGAAATGAACAGGTATGACTCTTTGCCTTCCACCTTCTCATTTTCTCGCTCAACACATTCAGGAGGTTACAATACTATGTACTCATTTCAGTATTACATTGGAGTTTTTCTTTGCCTACAGAGACTTGCCTTTGCATCACAAACAATATAAAAATAAATAATACATTTATAGTTACAACCAATAATTTACTCAGTCCATCATTTTCTTTGCTTCGCTGTGCGTTTATCCTCTTCTGCTGCTTGTCCTTGTGTCATTTATGTTTCTGTCGTTATATTCCAACTTTGCTGCATAACTGCCCCTTTTAGCCCGACTCTTCTTTTGCGTTTAGCCTTTTCATTTGTTTTACTACCGCAACACTGTTCTTCCCGAGCTCCTAGTCCTTTGATTTGCAGTCAGATCATTACTTTGTGACCTGTGGGGCATGGCCCACATAAAATTCCCTTTTAACACAGCAGAGTATTACAAAACCTTGTTTTATTAACATACATACGATTTGCGATCAAAACAACACATTAACATACATACTTAGTAATCAACAACAAATACTTTATAATATGGCACATATATCATACATGGAACAAGGGCTATTGGGTCCCACAGTACTTTGAACCAATCACAATTCATCGCAAACCTTTGCCCATTGGTTTCCCACTTTACACTTAGCGATATACCATAAAACCATGCATTCTGCGATCTGCGCTTGTTCGTGGCGCTGACACATGGAGTTCGTTCATCACATCGTGTCGCATGATCCTTACCACATCGAAACAAAAACAACATACCTTGCGATGTCGTTGCGGTTAAATCCTATTTCTTGCGGGATGTGATGTTGCGCGAGGTCAATACGTGTCCCTCCATTTCACATCACAAAAACTTTAACTTAACTTGCGGTCACCTTCCTGTTATCCCTTAAGCGCTGCGATGTGTGGTATGCGGGCGGGGTCCATGTGATCATGCCATGTCACCCTACCATGTCACCGCCACGTCACCTTGCCACGTCATCATAAATTCTTGCGATCTATGGGGTCGGGGCCATGTCAGCGTGCCACATCACTTCCACGTCATCGCCACATCATCTTCACACCACTGCTATGTCTTCTTTGCATCACTGCCACGTCATCTTTACGTCACTACCACGTCATCTTCCATACTTCACATTTCATAACTTATAACTGTTTAATTTAGTGGTTAACTAAATTTCGTGCAATTTGCGATGTTGCGTCGTGCCACCACGTGTCCCTTCTCCACTTCACATCGCAATTAATTTAACTTACCATGCGACGCCATAACACTTAACTCTTAAATGATGCAATTTGCAACATCGCTCCTGATGCGATTTGATCTTTTCCATCCCTCTCTTGCCTTTATATTTGCGATCTAATCTTGTCCATCCATTCACCTCCCTTGGACTTCTTCAAAGAATTCTCTGCCTTGGTCGATTTTCGTTTTTTTACACTGTCCCACTCTGTAACTCTGGTTTCTCCACGTTGTTCCTCTTGCGCTTGTTCTTGAGCTTGTCTTTGTTACTGAATGTCTTCTCGAGTTATCACACTTGACATATACCCTTTTCATATTGATTAAAGCCCTCTCTATCTCTCAGCTCTCACCTCTTTCTCTTGTCTTAATCATTTGTGCACTGAAGAAATTCGTTGCCTCTCTGCTTCATCTGCTGCCTTTGATGTATCTGCGTCTTTACTGCCTTTGCTGCCTTACTGCCTTTGCTTCAGTACATTCCTACGGAAGATCAAGATGCATACATTCTGATGAAGGCGCTCGGTGGGAGAAAATTTGAATACCATAGATGCAATATTGGGGTGAAGGATAATCCCTATCTTGTTGAGAGGGAGTGTTGAGATTCAACAAGATGATGAGCTTAGTGAAAATCAGTCACCTTCACCAAGTGGGCCCGTAGGCTATTTTTAAGTGTAAATCTATTTTTAGACATGATGATCATATTTCAGAAGTTGCAGGATGCTATTTGTGGATGGTTGATCAAGTTGGAAAAATAGATGAAATTCTATTTTTAGAATATTGGACGAAGTCTATTTATAGATCGTCGATCTAAAAATAGAAGCGTTGATTATTATTAGCTCTTAATAATAATCGGACTCTAAATATCAACTTATTCTCTTAGAGCACTTTATTTCAATATACAGATTTGGAAAATCAGTGGGCTGAAGGAATTACACAATTCCTAGGGTTCACTGGTGGTTCATGCATGGAGGACTCAGTTAGAACTAAAGTGGCAAAGTTATGACAGAGTTTGAAGAGTATTTCATGAAGTTATTATTCAGTTTAACTCAATTAATGGAGTTAAAATTAGTTGAGCTAGTTGTATCTAGTCTCATTGAATGATGCACTAGTGAGAGTGGAGTGAATTAATTAGTTAATTAATTCACAAATAATAACTCATTAATCAACTGAACAATATAGCAGTTAACTACAGTGCATGGCAATTTCAATGGAGACCAGTGGAGAGATAGGTGAAAGGGCAAGATAGACTATCTGTTGTGACTATAGTGATGCATTGATTACATCACACACACATTGGAGGTGCCAATGAGGATTGCGCGATTAAGGCTGGAGCAATTGTAGATTTAATTCATTCGGGGGTCTTCTTCGGCAGCTTCAGCGGGGATTGTGCGGTGGAGGAAGGCTATCGAGGTGGCGAGAAATCAATGCATGGATTTGCAGATTTCTTCATGTTAGTGTGTGACGATTGATTGTACTGAGAGCTTGATGTACTAAGCTTTGTATGAGAATTTTACATGATCTCCATGATACATAATATATGATAGTTGGGATTTTTAGCTTCAGGCTTTCCCGTTAAACAACCGTGTTATGTGCGATTGAATTTATTCACATGTGTTTGCAATTGAGTTTTTTAATTTCCGCAAAATATTAATAGTGGAAGGATTCTGTATTTAGCAAGAAGATAAATATTGTTAGATCAGGAGAATCTGGATATATACATGCATCTTGTATATAATTTCTACACATGCAAGTTAGCTTCCACCTCCAATAAAGATATGGTCAAGAAAGCTGAAAATGAAAACTTGTATGTATCTAGTTGGCTTCACTTAGAATAATCAATCAACTATATTACAATTAGAATTTTCTTAGTTCTACTTGTAGTTTTACATCCAATCTAATGTTTTGTAATATTGACCATCTTTATCAAGCCACTTTTTCTATCTGAAATATGCAAGTTTTCCATTTAATATGAAGTCTTCTAAGAAATATTGTACACACTTTTTTACTTGCTTGAATTTTCTATCACATGGTCAAACTATATTTTTTGAATACCAGAAGAATTTTATGAAAATTGATGAAATTCACTACTTCATTTAGCGAGGCCTTTAGGTAGCTTCAGAAACCTAAAAGATTGAATGTGAATTCTCTTTTGAGGATAACAAAAAGCTTCATGGATAAAGCAAAGAATTTGGGAGATGAGTTCTCTAAGTAGTATTTCTCTTTGAACAAGACCACTAGTTGCAGTGGATTGTCAATATTTATAGTTGTTTATCAAGATTCAACAAAAAATTTATTCTTTTTTTGTTGATTATTAATTGATGGATTTGTTATTTCAACTTGTTGCTCTTACTTGAAGTTTTTGTGCTAACTAGTTTGAACTAATTGAAGATTAAACATTGGTGGTATTGTTGTAATATGTTAAATTCTTGTTTGTATTGAATTAAGTGTTTTTTGTAAAAGATCAATCAATGTGTTCTATCTTGGAAATTACAAGTATGGTAAATATGGGAAAGCTATTGGCTCTTTGCATGTAAATCTACAAAATAGATAAAAAATACTCTTATTTTATCTTTTCATTATAATGATCACTGATGTTTTTAGTTTGAGTGAATGAGGATGGACACAGGTGCCCCCTCAAATTGGAAGTTTTGTGTTGCAATTCAATGTGGATTTTCCATTGAAGAATCATATAGAAACTAGAATTTGAAAGTTAAATTCCAAAATAATCCTATTTGGGGGATTACTAGTGGTGATAGCTACATTTTTTCGATGTTGGAAATTTGCTCCAAATCACAACTAATATATTGTACCACAGGTCAGGAACACAATGTGAATGGATTTGTCTTTGCAATTTATCCACTTATACTATAGTGATCCATAAATATAAGAAAAATATTAATAATTTGATATAGACTAATTGAATTATTCATACGTGATAATGGACCCAAATAGTAGTTTTTATTTTTGAAGAAATTCTCATCAGACTTGGGAATTCTTGACATCATCGACCTCCAGCCTTGGACTTATTCACTTAGCCTTCTACATTATTCGATTATATACATGTATACGAGGATATCCTATTATTGTATCCTTTTTACTTCATTTCATTTTATTCTAGACTTAGCTTTGGAATTTTGTAGGAGTTTTGTTTGCACTCCCACATTGTATAAGTAATCTACAGCTTGAGATTTTTAGCATGAAACTTAGTTGGCATGATTGTGCCTAGTATTTCCTTGAAGGTTGAATATTAAGTTTACTGAGGTGTTATTTTCTTTGGTGACAATTTATTCATTTTTTTTATATGGGTAGTGGCTATTATTTCCCAACTGAAGAAAAATTGTTCGAGTTTTTTGATTTTATGGGTTAAAATAGCATTGACAATATTGATGATGTTGAGGTATGTATCGTATAAATCCTTTATAGTCTACTTTAGTTTATAGTTCAATGTTCATCGTCTTTCATGTCTTATACTTTGATTTTTATCTTCTTTCTTTTTCATAAAAGGAACTCAATATTGATAGTAAGAAGCAAGAATTGAAGAAAGAGGAGAACAATAACATTGGAGCAACACAATGCAAATTACAGAGAGATAGAAGAGAACTGGTCTAGTGTTACTCATAGAGTCAATATCCTGCAGAAGGCACACACATAGAGACTCAGTTCTTCAAAGTTGGTGAATTCACCTGCAATGCCTTGGCAACACAATGATAATGTTTTAAAGTGATGAAACAATATTTCATGTGTAAATTGTATTCCAACCAATATTAATTTTGAAACTAATATTATAATACTTGACATTTTATATGATATAATTTGTAGTTGAAATTATTTATAGTTGCACTTGATATTATTTAGTATTGTAATTAACATATGTAACTTGGCATTTTCATATGAGATGAACATGTACATTGTATGACATTTTTTTTTAAATTTTATTTAGTTGCAAAATCACACTAATTAATTTATGTTGATTAATAATGAACACAAAAAATAAATCTAAAACCACTGAATTTGTAGTTTATGTTGATTAATGAAGAGCACAAATAAAATGAATATACGATTAAATTAGTTGGTTATAATGATTGTTAATGAAAGTAAATAAAATGAATATAATCCACTAAAGTAGCCATTTATATAATGAATATGAAACTACCAAAAAAAGATAAATGATTACTACAAATGATAAGTTTGTGATTACAAATGATGACTAAATTTTGCACATATATGACTATTAGTAACTAATTTATAGTATCTTATAACATTACCAAAAGTTGTTCATATCTCTTTGGTCATTAATGGTTTCAAATGATGACTAAATTTTTCACATATATAATTATTAGTAGCTAATTTATAGTGCAACAGGGTCTCAAGGGATCCTCAAATTTCACTGAACAAAAATAAATTGGCACGTTCAATAATTTTTAATAATCACTGAACACGACTCAGAAAAAACAAAGATCCCTAAAACACAAAAGGGTAGAGAGTGTAAAACCGTATTGATTTGGATGTTGAAAAATATCCATGGATTCTGTGTATTGATCCAGAATCACAAACATCTTCCCGACTCTTTCTTATTCCCTCCATCGCTTCTTCCAACAAACTGTTGTGATACACATCTATTTCACTTCTTGTATCATTGCAACTTCTATAAGATTTCTTTGATATTATAATTGGCAAGCACCCTGACGGCCCCATATTTGTTACTACAAGTTGTCGAAAACCATACTGTACAAGCGCACTAAGTTCGTTGAGAGTTGTTTGGTGACCGATTCTATAAATGAAGGCAGACCCTACAATTTCAAACCCCCCATGTAAAGGCAAAATGCAAACCCTTGTGTATCCCTGATTTCAGGTTTCTGTGATTCATATTGTTTCAAGAAAAAAATCTCAATAAAAATCACATTCATAATTATTAGTTTAATATTTTAGAATCAATAATGTAGTTCATCATCAAAACTAAGATGAAGATTCAGATCTAAAAATTTAGATGAAACTCTCCCTCTTAATATTAATAATGAATTAAAGTTGGGTGGTTCACACCTCCACCTAATAAAATTTATTGTGATTTTACTGAAAGAATATATTTTTCATTATGGATTTACCTCGATTGTGCCTCTTTTTGAAGAATGTGGGAGCCGTAATCATTGCCCGAAACATAAAAGAGAATAAGCGAAGACGCCATATTTTTTGTGGAGTATACTCCATTACTTATCAATACCCACAGTTGGTCAATTTCATAGCAAGAACACCTTGAGATGAGATTCTAATTCGACTTGCAATCAAAGAGACACAAGAGAGGTTGTATCGTATTTCATGGCAAGGTGGAAGAGACATTAGTAATAGGTTTAGTGAGTTAGTTAGTTAGTTAGTTAGCCTAGCATAAATGAAAGAGGCACTGGATCTAATGGCCTAAAACGTTTCAATAGTTTAACATTTGATGCAATAGCGAGACACAATGACAACTTGGGAAGTTGTTTTCAAAAAGGAACACCTTACGATGTAATTAGGAAAATACGATATTTTATTATTAATACACTAACCGAGAAACCATCTTCATAACTTTTGTATCCATGTGAGATCTCACTCAAATAGGAAAACATGTCACCTTCCCAAGTCAAAAAAACACTCATAACCATATAAATAACTACTCCCATAGAATGATTTTTTATCAGTTTAGAAAAGGATATTAACACAAAAGCAAAAAACATATTTAAAAAATAAATCCACGCTTGAAATATTGAAAAGAAGTTACGAATATCGGAATTTAAACTTCAGGGAATGTAGCTATTAATGAAGCTACAAACAAGAAGAAACACGTGAAGACTGTTTCTTTCATGCATTATTATTCATTGCGATGTAGGGTAATAACACATTTGAGATGTATTGAATTTTAATCTATTTGACCAAAAAATTAAACACGCTATTGGTAATGTTAACCCTATAAATAAAAGACAATTTATTTTTAAAATTATAATAAATCTATTTTTTTAACCATTGATTGGTTAACTGGGCTTTGGTCTTATTAAGTAATGATTATAACTTGTACAAGCTGGCAACTACAGTCTTGTAAGTGTTAAATTTCCATAAGGAAATCTATATTATTTATTGATCAATTATGATATTACATATATACAAGAAGTGTTGTCTCAAGACATGAAAACTATCTTGGACACACAATCCGTTGGTTGAGAGAATATCTCAACCACACACAAAACAGGGAACAACTCCTAACTAATAGGAACAGAATCCTTTACATAGCAAGAATCACAACTGAGACAAGTAGGAATTACATTTTCCAGCACACCTCCTTAATGACTATTTGTCTCGATATCAATCTGCAAAGTCTAAGTTTGGTCAAATCATGACAAAAGCATAGGTCGACATCCATATAAAGGAGAAAACATCCACCGGAATGCATGGGTTCCCAACTACTACAACCGCCAGTCTAATAGGATGCCCTTCACATACATGGTTATATCAACCATTATAACTGCATACATGTACATGTACATGGAAATCCCCCTCCAACATCATCATCGTGGGCTTTATCGGTTACCCATAACCATGCTCTAGGTTTTATCGGATTTCCCTCAACCATGCCAACATGGGCTCTCAGCCACTAAGGCTCAAATCAGCCACCAAGGCTCAACACTGCCACTAAGGCACTCAATTCAGCCATGAAGGCTCAACACAACCACAAAGGCTCAACTCTGCCACCAAGGCACTCAATTCAGCCATGAAGGCTCAACACAGCCACAAAGGCTCAACTCAGCCACCATGGGCCTCAAATATGCCAGTAAGGCACTCCAACCACTATGGGCCACAAATATTCCACTAAGGGACTCCAGCCACCTGGGCCACAAATCTGCCACTAAGGCTCATCAGAGACCTTACTCAACCAAGCCCAGGGTTTTCTCGTCTCACCCTCAACCATGCGAAGGGTTTTTTCGGTTGACCCTAAACTATGCCTATAGGAATCCTTGCCCACTTCACTCTTACACGTGACTTTCGGCTGACCACAAAACGACACTGCAAAATGGTTTCTGGCTGACCACAAACCTGCAATTACAAAGTGGTTTTAAGATTACCACGAACTTTATGGGGATACACATGCCTTACAAGACTTACAACATAACTCCAACTCTTGGAGTTACCAGGTACATACTTTACAAAGACCACTACAAAATATCCTAGACTTGCTTATAATTAATATGTGTGACTCATAATACAACATGCTATTGAGTCTGGTTTATTTCAACATAAAATCCTTTACCTTGTTTTTCCATCTATTGCTGGGTCAACCAACTTCTTCTAGAATCATACTTAGTTCTTTCATCTTTCATCTTTCTAACTTCAATTAACAATTTCTAGAGTGATCAATTCTAGCCAATTGCATTTACACATTGAGTTGATCAACCTCAACATGTTTCACTTACAAAACTAAAAATTTAAAAACACATACACTAATATGTTGCATTGTGGAAAAGTTGGTTTCTCGATCTTCACCCAGGTAGGATGAGTTTTCATATTTATTCCTTCAACTCTCATCAAAAAAACAAAGAAGAAAGAGGAAATCACTAATGTTTCAACTTGTCCCATGGGCTTTGATGTGGAAGATTGCTGCTCCTCGCAGCTCCTTAACAAGTCTGTAAACTGCTCCTCAAGTCCGTCTTCAAAGATGTTCCAAACAATGACCAACACCAATAAAATAATGCAACGATTCTCGAACATTCCCAAAGTTATCCCAATAATAATTGAATGAAAAATAATCCCAATCTCCAAAACCTTGGATACTAATTTTTGCATTTGACTCTCCAATTCCTCTGAATTATCCTCCTAGATAGTCGCGCTCTTACCACTTTCAATCCCCAAGCCGGAAGAAACACGAGCAACACCACTATGTAGGCCGATTGCACTGTCACAATCCACTGTAAAAAAATTGTAGCAGGACCACCGATCTCAATGTCTCTACATTTAGCAGAGCCTTATGTTTCTTTCAAGGAATTTAGTGGCATACATGGCCCGGATTCGCCATGTTTGGAGGCCAAAATATTTACTAGAAGAGTGAGGATCGACCCGACCATGGCCACGAATCCTGCGAACGGGAACTGGCGCCATGAACGAGCTGACAAGTAGTCGCTTTCCATAGTGCGGAAGGCTTTCGGCGTCACATGGATGAATCTGGTGGACATAATCACTCTGACAATGAAACATTTCACGAGTACCAGAAGAGTGTCGTAAAATTTGAGGCATCCAGAATATCTGGCAAACATAACCAACAAGCATACTCCTCCGATGCTTGTCACCAGAATCACAGCCATGGAAAACAACTTCAGCTCTGATACCATGCCAAGTTTCCATAAGGAAATCTATATTCTTCATTGATCAATTATGATATTACATATATACAAGAAGTGTTTTCTCAAGATAGGGAAACTATATTGGACACACAATCCTCCTTTACATAGAAAGAATCACAACTCGGACAAGTAGGAATTACATTTTCCAACAGTGAGATGCACACTTGCTACAATTATATTGAATTAACTTTCACATGTATATTTAATATTTGAATTAACTTCAAATATTTTCACATTGCATGTAAATTGTATGCATTACCTGTAAATGTTAACAAATGTTTAGATTTCATGATGACGAAGTAATGTATAATTTTAAATTTAATTTAAATTTATTATAAAAAAATTGAAAATATATTAATTAAATTATTTATTATTTTTGTATTTTCTTCAATAAAATATATTTTAAATTAGACTTTAATATTGAATTGTTATTTATTGATTTCAAAATTATGGATGAGTAAATAAAAAATCCAACTTTCTTTAATCATTTAAGTTTTCTAAGTGTAGTTTATCTTTGTATGGAAAGAAATTCAAGCATTTTTCTTTTTAGCTTAATTTTACAAAGATTATTTATTGTTTTTGAAAGTTTAGTATTAAAAAATTAAATAACTTTAAATTTCTTATCATTAAATTTTATACAATAAATTTAAAATTTAGGCTATTGATATGTTGACTAATGTCCATAAATCATCGTCTTTTTAAGAAATACATAACAAATTGTTTTGCATGGTGCCATATAAAGAGGGAAAACCTTTAGTCTAGGTGGCAGGTTGGATTTTTGTTTGCATGCAAATGCTCATAAAATTAAGACATATATGACACACCAACCACAACTTGGTACATTAAACACCACTTCCATCTCCAACTCAAATTTCATAAGCTTACTTGGTGTAACAATTTGTCATGACAATCTCGAATGCCCATATATATTATATATATGTATTAAGATTTTTATTGCAAGTGAGCGACACTCGTAAAAGGTATATTATAATGAAACTTGGACAAATGTGCTTCTTATCAGTTTTAATATAAAGGAAAAGGGAGGTTATGCCTTTTACAACACAATGTATATATGTTAAATTTGGCAGTATCATACTTTGACACCTTTAAAATGATAAGTTTTAGTCACGAAAGACCATGGGTATATAAAAAGAATGAGACACCTAGCTCATTATATATATGCATGAAATAAAACTTTTAAGGGAACATATTGGTATGAAACTTGAAACATTAGAAGCACAAATCATTATGTAAAAACTTACGATGTATGAATTGACAATTGTGTTGTAAGTGACGAACATTTCTATTTCAAATTAGCTATACCCACAATAGATTAAAAAGTATAGCCATCATAGTGATTGATTATGTTGGATATCAAGCACAGTGCTACATTATGCCTAAAAAGTCAATATCTCATAAATATCTCCCTCAACATAAGTTCAATGATAATAACTTTGATCTTATAACATAAACATTATATAAAAAACATGCCATGAGTCAATGTTAAATAAATAAATATAAAAAATTGCTTATTATCATTATTTTCAATAATCAATCATATATATATATATATATATATAACTCTTACCTACCATAAAATGCTTAATTACACATAAATAAATTAAAAAAAAAACATATTCATATAATTCATTTTACAATTACAATTGTATCATTATTAGAAACATTTCTTATTACACATTATAACATCAAAATATTTTATTTAAACTAAAAAACACATAATTCGACCTAGTTCCTAGTTTTATATCTCTTTATAATTAATTGTGAATATATATATATATATATATATATATATATATATATATGAAAAGTTTCCAGTTTTGCCAGGCACATAATCATTTGTCTAATCCACTTGAAAGTTATATTTCATAAATATTAAAGTGGATATAAAGAAATTTGAAAGTGGATGTAATCTTATAATAAGATATAAAGAAATTTGACTATCAGTTTAACTTACTATGAACATTTGAATTTGATGCAAGAGGTTTCACGTTATGTTGCAAAAGTTTTCCATTAAAAATGGTTATTTTATTCTAGTAAACATGTGGTACATGTGGTAAAAATGTATCAGCTACCAAGCAGAGAAACTACATTTGTGATCCTAAGAGGAACATAGCTTCCAAGGAGGCATTTATGTTTATTTGATTTATTAGTAAAATATTTATTTATTTTCCATTTATTTGAGGCATTTATGTTTATTTGATTTATTAGTAAAATATTTATTTATTTTCCATTTATTTGAGGCTCCCAGCGTTGCGAGAACATAACTTTTCACCTCAGAAACAATGGCGTTGTCTTTCCGGTAACACAGTCACAGTGATGCAACATTCTTTAGATTTTGTTAGAAGTTGAAGTTATGTTTAGATTTCGTTTGAAGTTGAAGTTACGTTGATTGTAGTTTCTGAAATTATTCTATAATTTAGACTCTGTTCGAAATTGTTGAACTTATGTTAATTACACATTCTGAAAATATTTCATGATCTTTTGAGTTTTAACACTCAAAAGAAAGTCAAATAATTGAACACTCTCTTGACACAGTTGGATACACCGAAATCTGCAATAAACATAAGAATGCCCCAAATCCTCTATGTTTCTTTGTCCTTGATAAGGCCTTCTATGGAGCCAACAGCAGTTACCAGAGTTACAAGAAGAGCTATGAGGCTCAATGTTTGCAGAAGGTTCCACCTGAGTGTCCATCGTTGTACTTTTTTCTGTACAATGTACATCTCCACGGGAAAGTACACCACCAACGGCCAGAAGTTCAGAGCACCCAAAATTGCCACCACGTCATTGAATAATGGAAATAAAATGGCAATGCCAGTAGTTGACACCACAAATGCAGTTCTCCAACACAGCTTGAGCAGATTGACATGGTAGAACCCCAAAAAAGGAACGTGTATGCTGATTCTCTTACTGATTAGCACGCTGTCTGGCCATTTCTGAGAAATCCAACCTTCAATGAAATTGAAAATCGGTTGACACATCACCTGCAAGAGTTTCAGATGTTAGGGCAATAGATTTATATGGGTGGCAGGAATGAACAGAGTTTCAGTCAAGCAGAGAAAATTCTTACTTGGTATGCTCCCACCAGGTGAACCACAATGCATGCATTGGCAAAGTCAATGAGCCAGTATGGCTCGTAGAATCCAAACCCTGTCAATAGGTTACCAGGTGCATTTTCCCCAAATGCTGCATAGCCCAGAAAACCACATAGCATATAGAAGGATGCTGTTATCAATATAGAAATCAATGTTGCTTTTTTCATAGTTCTGTTTTCTGCAGGTGGAGACTTCAAAGTATTCTGCACAGTGATTCATTGGAGGGGGGCACAGAGTTATGCTTGAAGCTTATTGCCTTCCAAAGGATTCCAATATATAAATCAAGTGAAGGTTAAAGTTTGAGGCAAACCTGGATTTCAAGAACAAGCGGAGAAAATGGAAATGCAAATGCAATGTCACCTAGAGCTGGTAAGATCCTCCAAACTTTCTGGGATCGAGTAAGAGAGATGGTTGTAGAGATTCCACCCAGGGTTCCCTGGATTTTTCCATTTTCTACCGTTTTTGGAACATTCGTCAACATGTTAGGGATGACATAAAAGTTAAAACATATGTAATGTACAAAGTCAATAAAACCATGATTATGCGGGAGAACCATTTCAAATGTTTGAAATTTCATAGCTGCTGTAAGAAACCAAGAGGGCTAGTGATTATAAATAATGGAAAAGAGTAGGGTAAAACAATACCAATTACTTTGGCAAGGCCCAGGCCGATTCCTAATGTTGCATAAGTAAATGACATTATCGCTGCAACTATTGAAAGGCCCCATAGTTTATGAAAGTTTGGTATTTGACACAAGATGACTTGCATAACTCCATAGAGGATCATAGATGTAAGTTCTGGGAAATGGCATGGAGAGTCATGTCCATTTCTATGGTAACAATTCGATCGGCTGATTGCTCTGCAATGTAATTCACACCTAATAAACTTTTCAACAATATAATATAGAGCAATAACGTCATAAACTTTGAAATTTCATGTATGAATTCAGTGTATAGGCTCTGTACAGATATGGTGACAGCAACTAGCATATAGGGTCCAGAACATCTGTCAGAAAAGTACAGCGCGCCAGCCTTCATGGTTAAAGAAAACAAAACTGCTCTCTTCATGCCAGAGTACAAATTATAATGGAGTTGTCTACCCACTCAATATAATAGTTTGGATGGCAGTTTTTTTTTGTCAAAATCAGGTAAAAGAAATTTCAAAAAATTAGGTAGTTGGAGTGTTTGAATTGCATTTTTGATGGTGGAAATATATTCAGCAGCATCAAAAACCTTTAGAACACCCAAAATACTGAAGTTTTACTGTAACTCAACTTTTCAAAAATCTTTATTAGAATTTTTCTGTAAATTTTTTTTAACTACATCATGGAATTTTTTCTGTGACTTTGACTATCTGAAACTTTATAAATGTTCACAACAACAAGTTTCAACAACAAGTTTAAGTCAATATAGTTGGAGCCCAATCCCTATTTTAGTCATCAGTTGGCCGAATCAGGATGAACATTATCAACCATTTTAAAAGAACTATCATAAAATTGTATCCACTCTGTTCTCCAAAATTAAAATTATGGTATGCAAAAGCAAGATTATGATAAGCAAAACAAAATTATGAAATGAAATATATACAAGTTAATCACATCAAAATCCATCACTAAATAAAAATATAAAAAATTATGATAAAATTTATACATTTTCCAAAATTATGGTAAGCAAAAACAAAATTATAATAAACAAAAAAAAGTTATAAAATGAAATATACATCAGCAAACACACCAAAAACCATCAACAAAGATCCTAGGAATGAATTTTATTAGAAGTGTAACCCACCCCAACCTTAATCCTGATAGTTTTCTAAAACATCAATCATCTTAATGTTATACATATATAGCCATAGAATTGTGGAATATCTGAATTCCAATGGCAAGAACATCAATATTATTAATGCAATGTAGCAAGAACATCAATATTATTAATGCAATGTTCTACATGTATAGCCAGTCTAGCCAGTCTATCCAATCGATGGAGTTGTGGAATGTGGATTCCAATGACAAGAAGATAGATTTTGATTGATGACATTTTTTTTGGAATGTGAATTTCAATATAGATTGGGATGGATGGTTTTTGTAGTTGTCAATTTTAATGTTGGATAGAAAAAAATTGTTTTTATTAGTTTAAAAGTTAAATTTAAGTAGTGGTTAATTTTAATGTTGGATGGAAAAGAAATTGTGAGTCAGGTCTAGTCAATTTTAATGTTGATTGAAAAAACTTTTGTCTGATTAGTGATCAATTTTACTGTTGGATGAAAAACATTCTATTTATTAGGCAAGGTCAATTATAATGTAATGTAAAATTATAATTGTCTGGAATTATGTGTTATTGATATTATATATAGATTTAATAACTTGAAAATTTTGTGAGCACTAAAATTATGGAGAATTCACCATTCAAACTTGTAATTCCAATAAATTTCTACTAAATTATAGATAAATTAAAAGAAAAACAATTTAAATACTCGCAGTATAAAAATTTTTAAATTAAAAATTACTAAATTTAAACTAAACATTAGCAACCAGAAAAAGCCTTCACCTCATTAGACAAAGCCCAAGTTATTGTCATGGAAACTAACCTGATGCTAACCGAAGTAGTGATTGTGTACGCAACGCATACTCCATACAGGAACAAATACTGAACTAATGCACACAGCCAAGCTTTTCTTTCACCTGAGTAGCATTACCGGCAAAATAAGTCCACTAGGGTAAAAGTCTCACTGTCGAAATAGATAGTATATAGAACGAAAGCAACAATAGATCTATTCATGGGAAGGTATAGCACCAAGATTGACTCGTACGGCACCCCTGTAAGAAGTGTTTCTCATTGGCCCAGTGACTGGATCTGGGAACCTGTAACAATCCACCAGCAAGAAAGTGGAATACAATGTTATAAGAGCAAAGAGAATCATGACTACAGGCCCCGCAATCCATCCCAACTGCGCAACAGCCCATGACAAGGATAACACTCCCGCCCCTATCACTGATGTGATTATGTAAGCCACAGCCGTCCATAGGGTCCCTGTTCACTCAAATTTCATATACAAACTTCAAAACCCACTATAGTGCAACCATAACATATGAGAACAATCTGGTTGAATATACAGAATTTTGTTACATGGTGTAAAAATATTGAAGAGAAATACAGTGGAAAGGAAATTAAAGGATACAGCTTGATTACCTGTTCTGGTGGTTTCCACTGCCTCCTCAAGGTCACAGGCATTGGAAAGTGAATAATGGTGTTTGTTTTTATCATTCATGGAAGTCATCCTCCACGGTGTAAGCCCTCACTCACTTTTTGCAAATAAATATGTATACAAATACTTTGTTGGATATGGATTTTTTTTTTATATGTGTTTTTTATGTTTGTTTTTCTGGTAATATTGTTAGACTGGCTAAACTGGGATATGAAGTCTAATCTTGATGAACCTAAAGATAATTGAACCTGTTCATTCTAATAAACTTAAAGAGAATTGAATTTTCTTTTGAGGAATATGGATGGCTAAACTGAAATACAAAGTCTAATCTTGATGAACTCAAGAAAAATTGAACCTGCTCATTCTAATGAACTTAAAAGAAAATTGAACTCCCCTTTGATGAATATGGATTCTTTGCTGTTTTTTTTTTCCTCTTAACAACTTTTGGACTTGCCAAACTCCCATATGAAGCCACTGGCCAAACTCCCATTTGAAGCCTAATTCTTATTAACCCAAAGAAAATTGAACCTTCTTTTGTTGATTTTTTTTTTTAAATGTTTTTTCTTTCCTCTTAATAACTTCTAAACTGACCAAACCCTTATATCAAGCCTAAAGCCTAATTATGATGAACTAAAACAGAATTGAACCAAAATCTCATGACTAAGAGCTTCAGAAATTGGCTAAGGCTTAAACCAACTAGCCTACCTATCATCAAGGCTATATGTGGACTCTTTGCAGTTAAACATTCATAAATTTATTTGTAAGATTTACTGAACTGGAATCTTGTGGTGAATAACTCTCGGAACAAAGGACCATATAAATTCTTCCAAGGTTTACACATAATTAGTGGGTTGGTGATTTCTCCTTAAACGTATTCTTATAAAAATAAGATAAGTCAGAATCGATCACCGAAACTGGGATAAAACTTGTTTTTTAAATGTTAGAATACTATCCACCTTTTTATCTTAAACTATCCACCATAGCAATTATTCCTGGTATAATAAACATCTTGACCAGAAAGATTCCATTTAAGACCCACGGTTTCAGAGTTTATGTTAAACATCTTGACCAGAAAGATTTCATCTAAGACCCACGGTTTCAGAGTTTAATTTCAAAAATTGCGGATGGCCGGACGGACGCATCCCTTAATCTATATTCAGATTTTTTTTCTAGGTTGATTTTCTTAGTGTTATGGATCTTGAGTAAGAAATTAGCTGTTTTGTGAAGTCTAGTTTCTTTAAAAAGTTCATTGAAATTGTTAACTTTTAGGCTGTTATCAAACTGAGGACAGTCTACTATTGCTTAATCTATATTCAAATTTTTTTCTGAACTGATTGTGCTGTTATGAATATTGAGTAAGAAATTAACTGTTTTGTGAAATCTTGTTTTCTCAAAAAATTCACAGAAATTATTAACCACTGACAAATACCTTCATTAACTACACACTCTTTCATAAAATGACATTATGTTTTTACCACCCTTCTATTACAAAAAAATCCAGTCTTCTTCAGAAACAATCTATCTACCACTAAGATGACAACTAATCCTCAGCCAATTTTAAAATTGTAGACAATCACATTTTATTGGTTGTATAACGCATTGACACTAAGAGTTTCCCTTTAGATGGATATTTTGAATCCTTAAGATTATATTCATTACTCGACATTTCATTTCAGGCCAGCTTGCACCTGCGTTCGGAGCTACTCTCATAGAAAGGCAGTGTGTGAGAGAAACTGGCATGAGCCGGAGATTCTGCCCCATTGGTTTGACCTTATGCCCTGTGACGAAACCAAACCCCAATGAAACCCCTCAGCCAACATTTATTAAACATATATAACAAGATGCACATTGCTGGTAGGGGGCACGTTATTTGAATAATGAGCAAAATGACCTTTTCACATTAGAATCTACTATACAAATTAAATACATTGTGATTTTTTAATTTAAAATAGGTATTTAAATGTAGAAAATAAATTTCTGTGGAATATTTAAATTTTATAGATTAAATAATTTATAATTTATATGATGCATACCTAACGAGTGTTATAATGAATAAATAGATTAAAAAATAGACTTTAATATTAAAATTTGACATAATTTTAGAAAGATTGTGATTTTTTATTATTTAAATGCATTTTTTGAATTTATAAATAAATTCAATTTTCTAAATCACTATGGAATACTTGAACTTTGCATATTAAACAATTTATAATTTTTGAAATCTCTACCAAATCAATTTAAGTCAAAATTATATGGAAAAAATGTCATTTATCTATTAATTAGACTACCCTAATTTTAAATTGAACAGATTCCAACATATTTTAAATATCTAATGCCATTTTTATATTCATTAAATTCTAAAATATTTTGAATATTTAATTAATGTTAAGTTAATTGTTTTACTTTGCTCATATCTATTCCATATTTAAGATATTGTGAAACATACATTTATATAAATCTAAATTTAGTTTATAAATATTGATTATATTTTTTACATATAATTAAATATTTCATTTTTAAGTTATGAATAAAATAATTTTCTGTCATTCAAAATTACTAAAATAATATAAATTTATAAAATTAAGTAGAAATAATAATAATAATTTCTTTTGCTATTTATAATAACTTCAATTAACCTATTAGTTGTATTGTTACTTTTCTTTCTTATAATTCAAGGAATCTCTAAGTAATCTAAGTTTCCATATTTAAGATATTTTGAAATATACATTTATATAAATTTAAAATATTTTTTTATATATATTTAAATATTTCAATTATTCTTATGAGTTAAATATTTTTGGGGAATTTAAAATTATGCAATAATATATTTATATAAATTTATTAAATTTAAAGTATATAATTTTTTTAAATTTAGAGTATATAATGGGAGTATCTATTTAGAGCTAGACATTCGCAAAAGTTTGTTTGACAACTGGATCTAGCTCTGGACTATAAAAACACTACTTTTTTGTTGTCGACTCTTCCATCAAATAAAAAATCTACAAAATTCTTGGGCTCAAAATGCAATTAAACGAAAGACTAAATCTCAGACTTGGAAGTCGTGAAACCCTATCCCTCTAAATAAAGAAGATTTCTCTACTTCAAACCAAAAGGATATTCAATAAAATGATGACATGCTCTCCTCAAACAAAGCCTAGACCTTATATCTTCAAAAGCCTTAGGAAAGCAAAGAGAACCAAATTTCAACAAATCTAAAATAAATAAACACTATTACTATTTAGTTGGGAGATGTCAAACAAGCCCACCAATCAACCTCCTTAGACTTGATAAGGACGGGTCAACAACTTGTCAAAAATTTATTCATCTATTAAGAAATCTAATCTCAATGTATATTTTTTTTTATTAATGAAATTTTTTTGCACTTTAGTCTAGGTGGTAGGTTGGACTTTGGATTGCATGCAAATGCTCATAAAATTAAAACATATGTGACACACCAACCACAACTTGGTACATTAAACACCACTTCCATCTCCAACTCATATTTCATAAGCTTACCTGGTGTAACAATTTGTCATGACCGATATATATTATATATATGTATTAAAAATTTTATTGCAAGTGAGTGACACTCATCAAAATGTATATTATAATAAAACTTGGACAAATGTGCTTCTTATGAGTTTTAATATAAAGGAAAAGGGAGGCTATGCCTTTTACAACACTATGTATATATGTTAAATTTGGTAGTATCATACTTTGACACCTTTGAAATCATAAGTTTTGGTCATGAAAGACCACGGGTATATAAAAAGAATGAGACACCTAGCTCATTATATACATGCATGAAATAAAATTTTTTAAGGGACCATATTGGCATGAAACTCAAAACAGTAGAAGCACAAATCATTATGTAAAAACTCATGATGTATGAATTGACAATTGTGTTGTTACTAATGAACATTTCTATTTCAAATTAGCTATACCCACAGTAGATTAAAAAGTATAGCCATCATAGTGATTGATTATGTTGGATGTCAAGTTATAATGAATAAATAGATTAAAAAATAGACTTTTAATATTAAAATTTGATATACAATTTTAAAAAGATTGTGATTTTTTATTATTTAAAATGTATTTTTGAATTTATAAATAAATTCAACTCTCTAAATCACTATGGAATACTTGAAATTTGCATATTAAACAATTTATAATTTTTGAAATCTCTACCAAATAAACTTAAGCCAAAATTATATGGAAAAAATGTCATTTTATCTATTAATTAGACTACCCTAATTTTAAATTAAACAGATTCCAACATATTTTAGATATCTAATGCCATTTTTATATTCTTTAAATTCTAAAATGTTTGAATATTTAATTAATGTTAAGTTAATTGTTTGACTTTGCTTATATCTATTCCATATTTAAGATATTGTGAAACATACATTTATATAAATCTAAATTTAGTTTATAAATATTGATTATATTTTTTACATATAATTAAATATTTCATTTTTAATTTATGAATAAAATAATTTTCTGCAATTCAAAATTACTAAATAATATAAATTTATAAAATTAAGTAGAAATAATAATAATAATTTCTTTTGTTATTTATAATATCTTCAATTAACATATTAGTTGTAGTTGAAAATAATTAATATTATTTTATATTAATGGAGAAATGGTTACACAAGTTGTAACGTATCTCCTTAGTTTAGGATTAGTTCCTGCAATTTAGGAGTTTGTTTGCAACTTCCTAATTCCTAGTGATGTACTTAATGATATAATGTCTCATTCATGAATGTAGAGTAAACTCGGAGTGTTCTCTCTGTTTGAGTGCAGTCTCCAGGTGCAGTACTCACCTGTGAGCTGCAACTCCTTCTTTTTCATTTCAGTGTCATTTGTATCTTGGTATCAGAGCTCAGAGTAGGGACAGCCTTATTTTTTTTTTTAGGATGCATCATTGATTACAGAACTGTAGTGGCAGTGGAGTATACAGAAGCATTCGTAGATTTAGGTGGACTGCAGTAACACCTGAAATACAGGTCTCAGATGACTGATCATCTCTGAGCGGGAGAAAGGATTGGCGCAGTTTTTTCGCGAACAGTCGCACCATTGGCGCGGGTTTGAGGGAGATAAGCGCGCCAGCGCGCCAAAATACGCTATTGGCGCGGAAGTACACACAAAAGTCGCGCCAGGGCTGGTACTCGCACGCATTTTGATTTCGGCGCGGATTTTTCGCATCAGAGAAGCGCCAGGGCTGGGACTCGCACGCATTTTGATTTGGGCGCGGATTTTTCGAATCGAATAAGCGCCAGCCTCTTTCTCCATGGGAAGGTCTGCAATTTTTTTTTGCAGATCGGCCCTGCCCGGTGGTGGCACATTGAAGTTTCGAATTCACCCGGTGGTGGCAGATCGGACTTGCTCGATGGTGGCACATTGAAGTTCTTGATTTGCTCGGTGGCAGCAGATCGGACTTGCCCGGTGGTGGCGCATTGAAGTTCCTGATTTTCTCGGTGGTAGCAGATCGGACTTGCCCGGTGGTGGCGCATTGAAGTTCCTGATTTGCTCGGTGGCAGCAGATCAGACTTGCCCGGTGGTGGCATATTGAAGGTACAATTTTTTTTTGGGAAAAAAGTGGTCAGGATCTGGTATGTGGTGATTTTTTTTTTTTTTTTTTAGTGTTTCCTAGAATTATTCAGTTGGGTAGAATTATTCATCAGAGGATCAAGATTTTATCAGTCCAATATGAATAACAGTATAGAATCGTATCTCCACGAGTCTGGCCAACTCGATGGATCGAATTTCTCCAACTGGAAATTCAAGATACAGACTTTACTTGAAAGCGCAAATACGTGGTCGATCGTGACATGAAGTGAGTTGAGACCAGGATCAGCTGCACAAGAACAAGACTGGGATAAAAGGGAGACAAAAGCAAAGGTCATATTGAAGATGTCTGTCAAGGACAATATTATCCCGCATATTAGAGACTGTAAATTGGCCACTGACATTTGGACGATGATTAAAAACCTATACCAGACACAGAATACAAACCGTGTCTTGTCACTCAAAGGCAAGCTGTTTGCGATGAAGATGGAGGAGAATGAGTCCGCTACTGGATTCATTGCGAGAGTCAAAGACCTGAAGGACAGATTGGGAGATATCGGAGAGAAAGTTTTCGATTCGGATCTGGTCATGATCACGTTGAACGGAAGGACAGATGAATACCAGATGTTTATCACAGGGCTGGCAGCAAGGGAGAAAGCCCCTACGTTTGAAGAGTTGACAGGGATTCTGCTACAGGAAGAAGAGCGACGACAAAATTTGAAATTGCAAAGCAATGACCTTGCTCTGATGGCGAAAAGGAGACGGTATAGAGGGAAGCAGCCACAACAGCAACAAAAACCACAGCAGCAGCAGAGAGGAGCCAACACATTTCAGAAGAGACCGTTTAAAGGTATGTCTGCTAATAATTTTCCCAGCAAGAAATGTTTTTACTGTGGAAAACTTGGTCATGAGATTAAAGATTGTTATAAGAGGCAGGCAGACGAAGCAAGAAATAAACAGAGAAAGCACAGAGGATACTTCGTTGAGGAAGATGAGGATCATAGCCACGAACTTCGACTATTTACAGCTGATTGTGCTCTTTCAGCTTCAAAGGGAGATGAGGACGACATATGGTATGTCGACTCTGGTGCATCCTCACATATGACAGGTAAGAAGGATTGGTTTGAATGTCTTGAAGAAACTTCATGTGGGTCGAAAATTTATTTAGGGGATGATAGTGGATATGAGATCAAAGGATATGGTGACATTCCGGTAAAATTACCTAGCGGTAACATTAGACACCTTAAAAATGTATTGTATGTGCCCGGAATTAAGAAAAATTTGATCTATGTCTCAATGATTACTGATCAGGACATGCAAGTTCAATTCTTTAAGACTAACTGTGTCATAAAGGATAGCCAGATGGAAACAGTTGCAACAGGAGTGCGCGTGGGGAGCTTGTACGGATTAGACGTGAAAAGTATGACAAAGCAATCAATGGTTGCAACTGGATCAACAGCTGAAGATCTCTGGCATCAGAGATTTGGCCATCTTAATCTGCAAGACCTCATCTTACTTCAGAGAAAAGGTATGGTTGATGGACTCCCTGTTTTCCATAATGTTAAGTTGGATTGTGATGGATGTGCATTAGGGAAAATGCATAGAGAATAGTTCCCTTTGCATGTTAATGGAAAAGAAAGAGATATCTTAGAACTGGTGCATACAGATATATGCGGACCTATGCAGACTAGGTCATTAGGAGGTGCATACTATTTTCTCTTGTTTACAGATGATTGCACTAGGTTCTCATGGATATACTTTCTGAGTAAAAAGAGTCAAGCCTTTCGGTATTTTAAAGAGTTTAAATCTATGGTAGAAAACCAGACAGGAAAAAGGATAAAAATTCTCCGCTCAGATCAAGGGGGAGAATACAGGTTGGGAGAATTCATGAATTTCTGCAAGCAGCATGGGATTGTTCAACAGTTCACAGTGCCCCACACTCCTCAGCAGAATGGAGTGGCAGAACGAAAGAACATAACTCTTGTGGAGTGCGCAAGGAGCATGCTTCAAGGTAAGGGTCTATCAAATGGTTTTGGGCAGAAGCTATTAACACAGCTGTCTACTTAAAGAATATGAGTCCTACTAAATGTCTAGGATTCAAAACCCCTTTTGAAGCATTGTTTGGATTCAAACCAGTAGTGAGTCATTTAAGAATATTTGGGTCAAAAGCTTATGCTCACATACCTAAGGCAGATAGGAAGAAGTTAGATCCAAAATCCTTGAAATGTATCTTTGTTGGATATGGCATTGAGTTCAAGGCATATAAGTTATTTAATCCTGTGACTCATAAGGTTTTTGCAAGCAGAGATGTCATATTTCATGAACAGGTTGAAGAAGGAAAGGATGACTGTAACAGAGATTGGCACATTCCATTGCTAATGGAAGAAAACAGTGAGGATGATGAAGTGCAGGAGCAGAAACAAGAAGAAGAAGTAACAGGTAATGTAATCAATGATGCAAGCCCGGAGAAGGCTGAAATAAACAGATTTGAGGTAAGTCCCCTACCAAGGAGATCAAGTAGGAAGACTCAATTACCATCTAAATTGAAAGACTATGCATTAATGTCAAAGATTTTAAACATTGTAGAACTTGCAAATTATGAGGAAGCAAGTAAATCTGATGAATGGAGGGCTGCAATGCATGAGGAAATAGAATCAATAAACAGAAACCATACTTGGGATTTGGTTGAACTTCCTGAAGGTAAAACCCCCATAGGATGCAAATGGCTGTACAAACCTAAAATAAATGCAGATGGGAGTATAGAAAAACTTAAAGCTAGACTGGTAGCAAAGGGTTACTCACAGCAAGAGGGAATAGATTTCGATGACACCTTTGCTCCTATAGCCAAATTAAACACCATTAGAATGCTAATTTCCTTAGCAACAAAACATAAATGGCAGCTACACCAACTAGATGTTAAGTCTGCATTTCTGAATGGTGACTTGAGAGAAGAAATTTATTTAGTTCAGCCTGAAGGTTTTGTGAAAAAGGGGCAGGAACATCTTGTTTGTAAATTGAAAAAGGCACTTTATGGTTTAAAACAAGCACCCAGGTCGTGGTATGAGAAGATTGACTCATTTTTTGTACAGCATGGCTTTCATAGGAGCTTGAATGATCCAAATATGTATACCAAGTTTAATAAACAGAGGCAAATTATTTTGATTTCTTTGTATGTAGATGATATGATCATAACTGGGGATGCTAACAATCTGATCAAAGAAATCAAACAGCAGATGTCACAAGTGTTTGAGATGAAAGATCTCGGAAATCTACATTACTGCTTGGGATTGGAGGTATGGAAAGATTATGGACAGACTTTTCTTACACAAGGGAAGTATGCCAGAAGCTTGCTGGAAAGGTTCAGAATGGAGCAGTGCAGATCAGCAGCAACACCATTGCAGCAGAACTTAAAGTTGAGCAGTGATGATGGCACTAAAGAGGTGGATGCCACTATGTATAGACAGCTAGTTGGCAGTTTGATATATCTCACTACAACTAGACCAGATTTGGCATACTCTGTTAGTATGTTGAGCCAGTTCATGTCGAAACCACTTGAAAGTCACTGGAATCTCCAAGTGGTCTAAGTTTCTATATTTAAGATATTTTGAAATATACATTTATATAAATTTAGAATTTTTTTTATATATAATTAAATATTTCATTTTTTCTTATGAGTTAAATATTTTTGAGGAATTCAAAATTATGCAATAATGTATTTATATAAGTTTATTAAATTTAGAGTATATAAGTTTTTTAAATTTAGAGTATATAATGGGAGTATCTGTTTAGAACTAGACATCAGCAAAGGTTTCGTTTGGATCTAGCTCTGGACTATAAAAACACTACTTTTGACTAAATCTCAGGCTTGGAAGTCGTGAAACCCTATCCCTCTATCTCTCTAAATAAAGAATATTTCTCTACTTCAAACCAAAAGAATATTGAATAAAATGATGACATGCTCTCCTCAGAGAAAGCCTAGACCTCATATCTTCAAAAGCCTTAATAAAGCAAAGAGAACCAAATTTCAACAAATCTAAAATAAATAAACACTATTACTATTTAGTTGAGAGGTGTAAAACAAGCCCACCAATCAACCTCCTTAGACTCTGATAAGGACGCGTCAACAACTTGTCAAAAATATATTCAACTATTAGACTTAGACTTTAATAGGGACGGGTCAACATCTTGTCAGGACGACCTTCATCTATCCGTGGTTACTCTTTCCCTAAATGGAGGGGTGAAAATAGTTAAAAAAGAAAGGAAAGAAAAGCAAAGTAGATCTCAAAGTTTTTATTTTCTCTTCTTTCGTGAGATTAAGAAATCTAATCTCAATTTATATATATTTTTTATTAATGAAAATCTTTTGCACTTTAGTCTACGTGGCATGTTGGACTTTGGATTACATGCAAATACTCATAAAATTAAGACATATGTGACACACCAACCACAACTTGGTACATTAAACACCAGTTCCATCTCCAACTCATATTTCATAGGCTTACCTGGTGTAACAATTTGTCATGACAATCTTGAATGCCGATATATATTATATATTTGTATTAAAATTTTTATTGCAAGTGAGTGACACTCGTCAAAATGTATATTATAATGAAACTTGGACAAATGTGCTTCTTATGAGTTTTAATATAAAGGAAAAGGGAGGCTATGTCTTTTACAACACTATGTATATATGTTAAATTTGGTAGTATCATACTTTGACACTTTTGAAATCATAAGTTTTGGTCATGAAAGACCATGGGTATATAAAAAGAATGAGACACCTAGCTCATTATATACATGCATGAAATAAAATTTTTTAAGGGACCATATTGGCATGAAACTCAAAACATTAGAAGCACAAATCATTATGTAAAAACTCATGATGTATGAATTGACAATTGTGTTGTTACTAACGAACATTTCTATTTCATTTCTATTTCAAATTAGCTATATCCACAATAGATTAAAAAGTATAGCCATCATAGTGATTGATTATGTTGGATGTCAAGCACAATGCCACATTATGCCTAAGAGGTCAATATCTCATAAATATCTCCCTCAACATAATTCAATGATAATAACTTTGATCTTATAACATGAACATTATATAAAAAACATGCCATGAGTCAATGTTAAATAAATAAATATAAAAAATTGCTTGTTATCATTATTTTCAATGGTCAATCATATATATATATATATATATATATATATATATATATATATATATAACTCCTACCTACCATAAAATACTTAATTACACATAAATAAATTAAAAATAAAAACCATATTCATATAATTCATTTTACAATTATATCATTATTAAAAGCACTTCTTATTACACATTATAACATCAAAATATTTTATTTAAACTAAGAAACCCATAATGCAACCTTATTTTACATCTCTTTGTAGTTAATTGTGAATATTTTAAATACCATTTTTTTTTAAATATAACTTTTGAAACTTATGAATGAAAAGTTTACAGTTTTGCCATGCACATAATCATTTGTTTAATCTACTTGAAAGTTTTATTAATTAATAAATAATAAAGTTTAAATATATTTCATAAGTATTAAAGTGGATATAAAGAAATTTGAAAGTGGATGTAATCTTATAATAAGATATAAAGAAATTTGACTATCAGTTTAACTTACTATGAACTTTTGAATTTGATGCAAGAGGTTTCACGTTATGTTGCAAAAGTTTTCCATTAAAAATGGTTATTTTATTCTAGTAAACATGTGGTAAAAATGTATCAGCTAAGCAGAGAAACTACATTTGTGATCATAAGTGGAACATAGCTTCCAAGGAGGCATTTATGTTTATTTGATTTATTAGGAAAATATTTATTTATTTGAGGCTCCCAGCGTTGCGAGAACATAACTTTCCACCTCAGAAACAATGGCGTTGTCTTTCCGGTAACACAGTCACAGTGATGCAACATTCTTTAGATTTTGTTAGAAGTTGAAGTTATGTTTAGATTTTGTTTGAAGTTGAAGTTATGTTGATTGTATTTTCTGAAATTATTCTATAATTTAGACTCTGTTCGAAATTATTGAACTTATGTTAATTACACATTCTGAAAATATTTCATAAACTTTTGAGTTTTCACACTCAAAAGAAAGTCAAATAATTGAACACTCCCTTGACACAGTTAGATACACCGAAATCTGCAATAAACATAAGAATGCCCCAGATCCTCTATGTTTCTTTGTCCTTGATAAGGCCTTCTATGGAGCCAACAGCAGTTACCAGAGTTATAAGAAGAGCTATGAAGCTCAATGTTTGCAGAAGGTTCCACCTGAGTGTCCATCGTTGCACTTTTTTCTGTACAATGTACATCTCCACGGGAAAGTACACCACCAACGGCCAGAAGTTCAGAGCACCCAAAATTCCCACCACGTCATTGAATAATGGAAATAAAATGGCAATGCCAGTAGTTGACACCACAAATGCAGTTCTCCAACACAGCTTGAGCAGATTGACATGGTAGAACCCCAAAAAAGGAACGTGTATGCTGATTCTCTTGCTGATTAGCACACTGTCTGGCAATTTCTGAGAAATCCAACCTTCAATGAAATTGAAAATCGGTTGACAGATCACCTGCAAGAGTTTCAGATGTTAGGGCAATAGATTTATATGGGTGGCAGGAATGAACAGAGTTTCAGTCAAGCAGAGAAAATTCTTACTTGGTATGCTCCCACCAGGTGAACCACAATGCATGCATTGGCAAAGTCAATGAGCCAGTATGGCTCGTAGAATCCAAACCCTGTCAATAGGTTACCAGGTGCATTTTCCCCAAATGCTGCATAGCCCAGAAAACCACATAGCATATAGAAGGATGCTGTTATTACTATAGAAATCAATGTTGCTTTTTTCATAGTTCTGTTTTCTGCAGGTGGAGACTTCAAAGTATTCTGCACATTGATTCATTGGAGGGGGACACAGAGTTATGCTTGAAGCTTATTGCTTTCCAAAGGATTCCAATATATAAATCAAGTGAAGGTTAAAGTCTGAGGCAAACCTGGATTTCAAGAACAAGCGGAGAAAATGGAAATGCAAATGCAATGTCACCTAGAGCTGGTAAGATCCTCCAAACTTTCTGGGCTCGAGTAAGAGAGATGGTTGTAGAGATTCCGCTCACGGTTCCCCGGATTTTTCCATTTTCTACAGTTTTTGGAACAGTTGTCAACATGTTAGGGATGACATAAAACAAATGTAATATACAAAGTCAATTAAATCAGGATTATGCAGGAGAATCATTTCAAATATTTGAAATTTCATCGCTGCTGTAAGAAACCAAGAGGGCTAATGGAAAAGAGAATGGTAAAACAATACCAATTACTTTAGCAAGGCCCAGGCCGATTCCTAATGTTGCATAAGTAAATGACATTATTGCTGCAACTATTGAAAGGCCCCATAGTTTATGAAAGTTTGGTATTTGACACAAGAAGACTTGCATAACTCCATAGAGGATCATAGAGGTAAGATCTGGGAAATGGCATGGAGAGTCATGTCCATTTTTGTGGTAACAATTCGATCGGCTGATTGCTCTGCAATGTAATTCACACCCAATAAGCTTTTCAACCCTTTTATATATAATATAGAGCAATAACATCATAAACTTTGAAATTTCATGTATGAATTCAGTGTATAGGCTCTGTACAGATATGGTGACTGCAACTAGCATATAGGGTCCAGAACATCTGTCAGAAAAGAAAAGTACAGCGCGCCAGCCTTCATGGTGAAAGAAAAAAAACTGCTCTCTTCATGTCAGAGTACAAATTATATGGGAGTTGTCTACCTAAGTAATATAATAGTTTGGATGGTAGTTTTTTTTGTCTAAATTAGGTAAAAGAAATTTCAAAAAATTAGGTAGTTGGAGTGTTTGAATTGCAGTTTTGATGGTGGAAATGGATTCAGCACCATCAAAAACCTTTAAGGCACCCAAAATACTGAAGTTAAACTGTAACTCGAATTTTCAAAAAATTTTACTAAAAATTTTCTGTAAATTTTTTAAAACTACATCATAGAGTTTTTTTTTGTAATTTTAACTATTCCAAACTTTATAAATGTTCACGATAACAAGTTTAAGTCAATATAGTTAGAGCCCAATCCTTATTTTAGTCATCAGTTGCCCGAATTAGGATGAACATTATCAACCATTTTAAAAGAACTATCATAAAATTGTATCCACTTTGCTCTCCAAAATTAAAATTATAGTATGCAAAAACAAAATTATGATAAGCAAAACAAAATTATGAAATGAAATATATATAGAAGTTAATCACATCAAAATTTATCACTAAATAAAAATATTAAAAATTATGATAAAATTATATACACTTTCCAAAATTATGATAAGCAAAAACAAAATTATGATAAACCAAAAAAAATAATAAAATGAAATATATACTAGCAAACATACCAAAATCCATCACCAAAGATCCTAGGAATTTTATTAGAAGTGTAACCCTAATAGTTTTCTAAAACATCAATCATCTTAATGTTAAACATATATAGCCATAGAGTTGTGGAATATCTGAATTCCAATGGAAAGAACATCAATATTATTAATGCAAAGTTCTACATGTATAACCAGTCTATCCAATCGATGGAGTTGTGGAATGTGGATTCCAATGATAAGAAGATAGATTTTGATTGATGACATTTTTTTGGAATGTAAATTCCAAAATAGATTGGGATGGATGGTTTTTGTAGTTATCAATTTTAATGTTGGATAGAAAAAATTTGTTTTCATTAGTTTAAAAGTTAAATTTAAGTAGTGGTTAATTTTAGAGTTGGATGGAAAAGAAATTATGAGCTAGATTCAGTCAATTTTAATGTTGATGGAAAAAAGTTTTGTCTGATTAGTGATCAATTTTAATATTGGAAGGAAAACTTTCTATTTATTAGGTAGGGTCAATTACATTGATCAATTTAAATGTTGGATGGAAAACTTTCTATTTATTAAGTAGGGTCAATTACATTGATCAATTTTAATATTGGATGGAAAAATTTCTATTTATTAGATAGGGTCCATTAATGTAATCTAAAATTATAATTGTCTGGAATTATGGAGAATTCACCACTCAAACTTGTAATTCCAATAAATTTCTACTAAATTATAGATAAATTAGAAGAAAAACAATTCAAATACTCCCAGTATAAAAAATTTTAAATTAAAAATCCCTAAATTTAAACTAAACATTAGCAACCAGGAAAACCCTTCACCTCATTAGACAAAGCCCAAGTTATTGTCATGGAAACTAACCTGATGCTAACCGAAGTAGTGATTGTGTACGCAACGCATACTCCATACAGGAACAAATACTGAACTAATGCACACAGCCAAGCTTTTCTTTCACCTGAGTAGCATTACCGGCAAAATAAGTCCACTAGTGTAAAAGTCTCACTGTCGAAATAGATAGTATATAGAACGAAAGTAACAATAGATCTATTCATGGGAAGATATAGCACCAAGATTGACTCGTACGGCACCACTGTAAGAAGTGTTTCTCATTGGCCCAGTGACTGGATCTGGAAACCTGTAACAATCCACCAGCAAGAAAGTGGAATACAATGTTATAAGAGCAAAGAGAATCATGGCTACAGGCCCCGCAATCCATCCCAACTGCGCGACAGCCCATGACAAGGATAACACCCCCGCCCCTATCACTGATGTAATGATGTAAGCCACAGCCGTCCATAGGGTCCCTGTTCACCCAAATTTCATATACAAACTTCAAAACCCACTATAGTGCAACCATAACATATGAGAACAATCTGGTTGAATATACAGAATTTTGTTACATGGTGTAAAAATATTGAACAGAAATGCAGTGGAAAGGAAATTAAGGGATACAGCTTGAATACCTGTTCTGGTGTTTTCCACTGCCTCCTCAAGTTCATAAGTATTGGAAAGTGAATAATGGTGTTTGTTTTTATCATTCATGGAAGTCATCTTTCACTGTGTAAGCCTTCATTCACTTTCTGCAAATAAATATATATACAAATACCTTGTTGGATATGGATTTTTTTTTGTTGTATGTGTTTTTTTGTTTTTTTTTCTAATATATAATACTTTTAGACTGGCTAAATTGGGATATGAAGTCTAATCTTGATGAACTCAAAGAAAATTGAACCTGCTCATTCTAATGAACTGAAAAGAGAATTGAACTCTCTTTTGATAAATATGGATGGCTAAAAGTCTAATTTTAATAAACCCAAAAAGAATGGAATCTGCTCATTCTAATAAACTTAAAGAAAATTGAACTCCCCTTTGATGAATATGATTTTTTTGTTATTTTTATTTATTTATTTTCTTTTCCCTCCTAACAACTTCTAGACTGGCCAAACTCCCATATGAAGCCACTGGACAAATTCCTATATAAAACCTAATTCTTATAAACTCAAAGAAAATTGAACCTGCTTTTTGTTAAATATAAATTTTTTGTTGCTCCTTTTTTCTTATTGTTTTTTCTTTTCTTCTTAATAACTTCCAGACTGGCCAAGCTCTTATATCAAACCTAATTATAATGAACTAAAACAGAATTGAACTAACATAACAGAAGAACTAGCATCTCATGACAAAAACCTCATAACTTGGCTATGGCTTCAACCAACTAGCCTACCTATCATCAAGACTAGATGTGCACTATGCAGTTAAACATTAATTTATTTGTAAGATTTACTGGACTGGAATCTGGTGGTGAATAACTCTCGGAACAAAGGACCATATAAATTCTTCCAAGGTTTACACGTGATTCCTGGGTTGGTGATTCCTCCTCGACGTATTCTTATAAAAATCAGATAAGTCAGAATCGATCACGGAAAGTGGGATAAAAAGTGCTCTTTAAACTATCCACTTTTTATCTTAAACTATCCACTATAGCAATTATTCCTGGCATAATAAATATCTTGACCAGAAAGATTCCATTCCATTTAAGACCCACGGTTTCAGAGTTTAATCTCAAAAATAGCTTTTAGATTGATGTGCTACACCATAGTGATTCTGACATTAATAAAAGGGATGGAGGGATGGCCACTATCTCTTATCCATATTTAGAGTTTTTTTCTGTTAGAAATTAATGGAGAATAGGTTACGTAGTTATGATTTGTTTTTTATTTAACACATTTCATGCCTTATTAATTAGGAATCCGCTCTTCGCCCATATCTATTTCACCGATGCTTAATGAACAATCCCAAGGAATGATACGGGTGGTAGGAGCTCCCGGTGATCCGCACCTGTGACCCCGTGGTGTTTGTCTAACTCGGTCTTCTCGCATTTCATCATGGCACGAGCTCGTGAGCCGAGAGAGGTCGAAAAATGGAGGGCATTTTTTTACAAAGTCAGTGAAGGTTTTTTTTTTTTCTTCGTGTGTGGTCAGGGGATTGTCGAGGACAAACGACGGGGTGGATTGTCTATGCTGCGCTCCTTTCCAGATCGATTGATTCCTGTGTTGTTCACCTGGTATGCGGAAAATATTTTTAGTCTTGCATAACATAATTTTTCTCCAGTCCTGCATAACGTAATTCAGCTCTGCATAAAGCAAATTTTTCAAGGCCGTGAAGGCGGGTTGTGTGTTCCTGCAGTAGATTGTCAAGGCCATGAGCCTGTTTAAATTGTGAGCCTGCCTGCCTATCATTCCAGTTTGTCTAAATTGTGAGGTCGCTGCAATTGTTGACATTCTTGTTAAGAATTGCAATCGCTGCAAAGTTTTTTAACGCTGCACAATCCCTTCTCCATTCCTATTGCTTTCCTGATCTAATTCTCAGCGTCCAGTTTTTCGGTGACACAATAAAAACTACAGCAAATCATATCAAAAATCCGCAGGCCAGCGTTGGTAGCTCTGGTTTCTGTATGACCACTTAAGTACTTCAGTTGGTTGTAGAACATTCTGGTTGTTGTAGAGCGTTTTTTTTTTCAATTGGTATAGTTGTCGTTTATGGACCAAAATTTTCAGTTTTATGTGGGGCTCGGAGATGTAGGTTATCTGTTCTCTCTATCATTCGAATCTTGCCGATGTTGCTTCAGATTTGTACCAAATGTTATTTTACTGGTCTCTAAAGTCGGTCTCTAAAGTCGCTATAAGGAACAAGGAAACTAAACTTGACAGAGTCCAGAGCAGGAGACACATGATTGTCAACGGCAGCTCAGTTGACATTCGCTGTCTTAATTAGCAGATTTATGCAGCGTTGTTATTTTTTTTTGAACAGTTTGGCATGTAGTCTATGCAGAGTGATATCAACGTTTTCAGTGAAATAAATTTCTGAAGTTAATAATTAGTGATCTGCTGCTTTATTCATAATTTGTATTTCACAACTATTGTAATTCACAACCATATTCAATCTGTTGTGATAATCGAGAGTTGTTGTTCTTCTTTTTTTGCCGAGGCAGCCTGTTTTTTTTTTCTCCAAGATGAATTTTCAAATGGCGATTATTTCTCTTAAACAGCAAACAGTTGGATGAACCAATTACACAAATTGGAAATTTAAACTTCAAACTTTGCTTGAGGGTCGTAATAATTTGCATTGTCATCAAGGAGACAGAGTTGATCATGGTAAATGGTGGAACCGAATGCAACAATTCAAGAATGGGAGAAAAGGGAGTCAAGTAAAGGTTCTACTAAATTGTCGCTAAAGATTGCATCATCCCCAGTATCTTGATTGCAAGACTACGAATGAGATCTGATAACTCTCAAAGACATGTATGAAATCAAGAATAATACTAGCCTAACCTTGTTCCCAGAAAGAAGATCCTCTCAATCAAGATGGAGGAGAATGAGTCTGGTTACACATTCTTATCCCTGATAAAGGAAGAAGATAAACTATCTGATATCTGTCAAACTGCAGCAAATGATGATCTCAGGACAATCACCATGAACTATAAGTGACGATGACTATCGATGTTACAGAATTAGATTGAATGCAAGGGAAAGCCTCCGTGTTTTGAAGAGCTTTCATCGAATTTACTACATGAAGAGGAAAGGAGGTCGTCTCAAGCCTCAAGATCTGTGATCTTGCATTGATAACAGAAAGTTCAAGCCAAAGGGAGAGCGATGGCTGATCGCAGGAGGGGCAAACACATCAAAATAGACACCCGTTACAAAGACTGCATAGAATGACTCGTTTCCCGAATGTTTTTATTGTGGTAAGATAGGCCATATTAAGCAATTTTGTCGCAAGAAGAAGGAAAATCAAGAGAGATACAATCGTGAGAAGGCATGCAGGCTCATTTATGATGTGCAAGATGCAGATATGCACTCGCATCGTAACTGGATGTTAGACTATTTATGGCCGAGGCCGACACTGCCACCGAGGAGGATGAATCGATATTTGGTTCGTGGATTCTGGAGCCTCGCATATGTCGTAAAAAGCAATGGTCTGGGAATAAAGAATCCAACTCGAGTAAAAGTCTATCTTGGAGATAATAGTGGGCATTTAGGGATCAAGGGACATGGAGATGTCTCGTTACTCAGCTCTCTGATGGTAAGATCAGAATATATTCCATGTGTGTATGTTCGCATTAAGAAGAACCCGATTTCGTGTCCAAGATTACGTGGAATGACCTCAAGGTAGAATTTTTTAAATCTATTGCATTATTAAAGATTTGTTGGGATCGATGAAGCCCATTGCTGTGTGTATTCTGCATAGGAGGACCTCTACAAGTTGGATGTGAAAAGTACGCCTCAACAAGCCTTGATGATGTCAAATAAGTTCCGCCGTAAAAACGGTGGCATCAACACTTGGGCATATTAACTTTGGTGATCTCTTTTCACGCAAAAAGGTATGGTAGAGGGTCTTCCATGGAAAAAGTTGCATATTGATTGTGAGGCATAAAGTGCTCGGTAAACAAAATGTAGAGATGAATTTCCCGTCGTAAAGATAGAAACAAGAGGATATACTTGAACTTGGTACATATCGACTTATGTGGCCCGAGCGAATGAAAATGTTAGGGGGGCCTATTATTTTTTTAATCTTTTGTTGATGAATGTACAAGATTCACATGGGTGTATTTTCTTAAACAACAAGTCATGCTTTTGAATATTTCAAGCAATTCCGAAACATGATTGAGAAGCAAATCAGAAAGTTCATCAAGATTCTCTCGATCGCATCAAGGGGGAATTCAAGAAAGGAGTCTTCACCAAATATTGCAAACGAAAGATGGGACACAGACAGCACCAACACCTACACCTCAAATAATGGAGTTACGAGGAGGAAAACAACACCGTGGAGTGTGCTCAGATGTTGAAAGGTAAGAATCTAACCTAATGGTTTTGGGCGTGTTTCGTTAATATAAGGTGTATTTAAAGAATAGGAGTCCTACTAAAAGTCTTGAGTATAAAACCCTTTTGAAGCATTGTTGCCTCAAGCCCAAAGAGTCAATCTTGTATATTTAAAGCTTTATAACAGTTGTTCCTAAAGAGAATAGGGAAGAAGTTAGATTCAAAGGCCCATTAAATGCATCAAGCCTCATTGATACTGCAGAGTATTGTTGAGAATGGCAAGATGATGGAGCTTAGTGAAATGAAGTCGCCTTCACTAAGTGGGCCTGCAGGCAAATTCTGGCGCAAAGTCTATTTTTAGACTATGTCTATTTTAGACATACGGAGCATAATTTGGGAATTCTACTTGGAGATTCTTGGAGTATGCGACATGTCGGTAAAAATAGATGAGACCCTAATTTTTAGGACCCAGGCTATTTTTTGACTGATCTCCTAAAAATATGGAAGTCAAATATTATTTACCCTTAATAATATTTTGACTATAAACAGCAGTTTACTCTCTTGGCGCACTTCAGTTTGAGTCATGGATGTGACTCATGCAACTGACACAAGGAATCACGTGGTTCCTAGGGTTTGATGGCATCTTGCATGGTTGGCTTCAGTTAGACTTCAGTGGCAGGAGTTTTGGAGGAGTTAACGGGACAAGTAGTGGAGTTGTGTTCTGTTTGTTTTAGTTGAACTAGTTGGGATTAGTTAACTAACTAATCAACTAGATATGAGTGGAGTAAAATTAAATAATATTTAATTTACTAAATATTAACTCATTAGTCAACTCAAGAACACTTCAGTTCACTACAGTGCATGATCAGTTCAGTGGAGACCAGTGGAAGAGGTAGATGAAAGGGTGAGTAAAGCTATCAGTTGGTAGATTTGTTTTGCATGAGATTTGCATTAAACTTGGAGGAATTGTCCATGACAATTACGCAATCAAGGGAAGGGGATTCGAACCTTGAACCTCTTCATATACAGGCCATGATTGCGCAATAGAGGCAAGGCAATTGGCGGGGAGTTTTGAACCTCAGACTTGTTCAAAACTGAGTCAGATTGTGAGTAACTTCATGAGAGAGTAATGAGTACTTGTGAGGAGTATTGTACTTGTTTGGTTACTTGATTTCTCCATTATAATATACACAATAGCTGCGGGGTTTTCAGCTATAGGCTTTCCCCATACATACTGAGTTAATGTGTGATTGAATTGATGTGAGATTGCTTCTGTTATTTCCGCATGTGACAATTAATGGTAGAAGAAGGTTATGTGTTATGTATGCAATTCGAAATTGATATATGACCAGGTTAATCTTCAGTGAATAAGTGATTTATTCAGCTAATTTCTACATGGTATCGGAGCAAGATTAATTGTCGAGATCTATTACGATGATTGCAAACTTATTTCCTCGGACAGAGTCTGCATACGGGCCAGGAAGCCTCCGGATTCATCTTTCTTCGGAAAGTGAAAGGTCTGGTAAAAGCCCCTTGCAGTCAATCTCTGATTTGGAAATAATTTGTTTTCAAGTGTAGATCGGAAGCGATAGAGCTTGGAGTTTGGAATTTGAATTTTGCAGAAGGTTGTTCTTCTTGGTGCCGGTGTTGAAAGATGTCTTCTTTCAATGGTTTGCGACTCGAATATGCTCTTGAAGGCAGTTCGAACTATATTGCATGGAAGGATCGAATGGAGGCAGTGTTAGAAGATAATGGTCTGAAGGAGTTCGTGGATGCGGATGTCCCAAAGCCCACTGATGCAGCTCTGGTCGATGCATGGCAAAAGAAGATCGCTAAATGTCGAAGGATCCTGTTGGAGGGCGTCAAGGATCATATTGTATCCAGCCTGCATGGAAAGGCTACTCCATATTTAATGTGGAAAGCTTTGACGGATCTATTCCAAAGTAAGAGTGACCAAAGGAAGCTGGCGCTCAAAGACAAGCTCAGGAACATCAAGATGGAGAAGGGCGACAGTATCGCTAAATACCTCACGAAGTTCACTCAATGCAGAGATGAACTGGGAAGTGTGGGAGTTACTGTCGATGAAGAGGATATGGTCGAACTGGCTCTCCTTGGTCTTCCGAAGGCTTGGCACTCATATCAAGATAGTGTCAATGGTCGGGAGAAGCTGCCGGGATGGGAGCGCCTTTGGGCGGATCTCATGCAGGAGGAGATAAGGAGGACTACTCGAGATGGATCTTCATCAAAGGGAGCTGATGAAGAAAACTGCGCTTTGGTGTCCAAAGCTAAGAAAGGAAAGGGTAAGAAAACCTCTCATTCTGGAGCTAAGGGCAAGAAGCAGGATATGGCGAAAGTGAAATGTTTTCACTGCCATGATCACGGACATTATGCTACTAATTGTCCAAAGAAGAAGAAGAACAAGCAAGCGGGAAGATCTGCAGATGGAGAAGCTTTGGCTTCACAGTTCGAGCTTGACTTTTCAATGATCGCATGCTTGGTTTCAAGTGTGATGGGATCGGTGTGGTTCTTGGACAGCGGTGCGTCATTTCATATGACGGGAGATCAGGAGTTGTTCTCAGATCTGGAGGACAAAGATTTGGGTGTGCACATCGAGATGGGCGATGATGGTAGATACAGTGCGACTGGTATCGGTACCATATCCTTTCAGAGGGAGTCTGGTAAACCCTTTGTACTGAAGGATGTCATGCATGTACCTGGATTGAAGAAGAACCCGATTTCAGTAGCGATGTTGGAGGATAAGGGGTATGATGTGGTCTTCAGCGAAGGAAAAGCCTTCCTGCGCAGTAAGACTACTGGAGAGACCCGGAAGATAGGGGTTCGAACCAAGAACCTTTATCAGTTGCAGGTAGATGGCTACGCAGCTATGGCATGCAAGGCGGGAGAAGTGGTGAGTCGGGATGATGAGGGCGAACTGTGGCACAGGAGATTGGGCCACCTTCACCATGGAGCTTTGAAGATTCTGCAGCAGATTTCTACTGGACTTCCTAAGGGCACTCTTGCGCAGTCAGATCAGTGCAAGGGGTGTACCTTGGGGAAGTATGTGAAAGCCACCTTCACGAGAAGGATAGTCGCGCCACGACGATCCTTGAGAGAGTTCACATAGACGTGTGTGGTCCTTTCTCAGTTGCTTCGACAGCAAAGCACAAGTATTATGTGATCTTTGTTGATGATTTCTCTCGAAAGTGCTGGATCTTCTTCATGTCAAAGAAGAGCGATACATTCGCGAAGTTCTGTGAGTTTAAAGCACTGGTCGAGAAGGAGTCGGGGAAGAAGGTGATTGCTCTAAGGAGTGATAACGGTGGTGAATTCATCTCGGCTGAATTCAAGGAGTTCTCCAGCGCAGAAGGGATTCGGAGAGAGCTCATCGCACCCCATAACCCACAGCAGAACGGGGTGGCTGAGCGGAAGAACAGAACGATCGTGGGTGCTGCACGGCGATGTTGCATGATCAGGGCCTACCCCTTCACTTGTGGGCTGAGGCATGCAATACAGCAGTGTATGTGCAGAACCGTTGTCCTCACAAGGTTCTTGGCATGAGTACACCAGAGGAGGCTTATTCTGGCAAGAGGCCTGATGTTTCCCATTTGCGGATTTTCGGATCTCCCGTCTACATGCATGTGACGAAGGATGCAAGAAGGAAGTTGGATCCAACTGCTGAAGTTGGAATATTTGTGGGGTACACTGATACACCTCACAACTATCGGGTGTATGTGCTTAAAATGTATATGCATGTGCGACAGATATAAAATTCCAAAGAGAGAAAGCCATGCAAGAGCCTGCTGAGAGGGAGCTACACTTGTATGCAGATGAGAGTCATGTATCTTAAGGAGGAGCTTCCGGATGTGGACTGCCCACAAGAGAGGTTCGGAGGTGGAAGAAACCACCGTGCAGCGCCAACCATCGAGGTTGATGCGCACTACTAAGCCGAGCCAACGCTCGGGACGCATAGGTAGAAGGCCGTAGACCACCTACGCCACGCGTAATGTGGCACGCCACCGGATCGGTACACTGGATACATGGCTCTTGTGAGTCAATGTGTTGTGACGGAGCCATCCTCTTTTGAGGAAGTCGTGGAGGAACCCGCATGGGTTGATGCCATGATCGAAGAATATGATTCGATCATCAGGAACAGTGCATGGGAGATTGTCCCAAGACCGGTTGGGAAATCAGTTGTAGGTTCGCGACGGATCTACAAGGTGAAGCAGGCGGCTGACGGGAGTGTGGAGAAGTACAAGGCGAGATTTGTCGCCCGTGGCTTCTCACAGATCGAGGGGATTGACTATGAGGATACTTTTGCACCTGTCGCAAGGTACTTTTCCATACGGACGATCCTTGCTCTCTCAGCGCAGATGGGGTGGCACATTCATCAGATGGATGTGAAGACTGCGTTCCTCAATGGAGTTAATGAGGAAGAAGTGTACATAGAGCAGCCTGAAGGTTTTGAGATCTTCAGCAGTGAGTCGCATGTGTGCCGACTCAAGAGAGCACTGTACGGGCTGAAGCAAGCACCTCGTGTTTGGTACACTCGGATAGACAGCTACTTCACCGGGCTTGGATTCTCCAAGAGTGAGGCGGATCCAAACCTGTACTAGATTGTGGTGGAGGGGAAGCTGTTGATCATCGTATTGTATGTAGATGATCTGATTTTGACTGGCGATGAGCAGTTGATACTTTCATGCAAGGAGGATCTTGCACGAGAGTTTGAGATGAAGGACCTCGGCATCCTTCATTATTTCCTGGGATTGGAGATTTGGCAGCGCAGTGGAGGACTGTTTGTTTCTCAGGGCAAGTATGCCCGGGAGATTCTGGAGAGGTTCAACATGCAAGGCCGCAAGCCTGTTGACACTCCTCTTCCTGGTGGTTGGAGGAAGGAGGATGCTACTTCAGCGGAGGTAGTGGATGCCACTGTCTATCGACAGTTGGTGGGGTCGCTTATGTATCTGGTCAATACACGACCCGATATATGCTATGCAAGAATCCGCCATGGTTGTTTCAACAAGCTTTTGAAGGCGGCAAGCATGTATTGAGTGCCATATCGGGAGGCAATAATCGGGACATGGTTCATGGCAATGTATTGGTGGAGGATGAGTTGAGAGCGCAGAGCTTCAGCACGCAGTGTACTAGTGGTGAGGGATTGGGCTGGAGGATCATGATGCTTTCATATGTTCCATTCGAGGATCAGATGTCGACATCCCGATCGGCGTCACCGTGGGAGCAAGTTCACCCTGTCGAAAGGTGATAGGATTAGATAATCCATCTTGGCCGAGAGGGAGTGTTGGGAGAATGGCAAGAAGATGATGGAGCTTAGTGAAATGAAGTCATTACTATGTGTCTACAGTGCAAAATCCACAAAGTCTATTTTTAGACTATGTCTATTTTTAGACATACGGAGCATAATTTGGGAATTCTACTTGGAGATTCTTAAAGTATGCGACATGTCAGTAAAAATAGATGAGACCCTTATTTTTAGGACCCGGGCTATTTTTAGACCGATCTCCTAAAAATATGGAAGTCAAATATTATTTACCCTTAATAATATTTTAACTATAAACAGCAGTTTACTCTCTTGGCGCACTTCAGTTTGAGTCATGGAGGTGGCTCATGCAACTGACACAAGGAATCACGTGGTTCCTAGGGTTTGATGGCATCTTGCATGGTTGGCTTCAGTTAGACTTCAGTGGCAGGAGTTTTGGAGGAGTTAACTGGACAAGTAGTGGAGTTGTGTTCTGTTTGTTTTAGTTGAACTAGTTGGGATTAGTTAACTAACTAATCAACTAGATATGAGTGGAGTAAATTAAATAATATTTAATTTACTAAATATTAACTCATTAGTCAAATCAAGAACACTTCAGTTCACTACAGTGCATGATCAGTTCAGTGGAGACCAGTGGAAGAGGTAGATGAAAGGGTGAGTAAAGCTATCAGTTGGTAGATTTGTTTTGCATGAGATTTGCATTACACTTGGAGGAATTGTCCATGACAATTACACAGTCAAGGCAAGGGGATTCAAACCTTGAACCTCTTCATATACAGGCCATGATTGCGCAATAGAGGCAAGGCAATTGGCGGGGAGTTTTGAACCTCAGACTTGTTCAAAACTGAGTCAGATTGTGAGTAACTTCATGAGAGAGTACCGAGTACTTGTGAGGAGTATTGTACTTGTTTGGTTACTTGATTTCTCCATTATAATATACACAATAGCTGCGGGGTTTTCAGCTATAGGCTTTCCCCATACATACTGAGTTAATGTGTGATTGAATTGATGTGAGATTGCTTCTGTTATTTCCGTATGTGACAATTAATTGTAGAAGAAGGTTATGTGTTATGTATGCAATTCGAAATTGATATATGACCAGGTTAATCTTCAGTGAATAAATGATTTATTCAAATAATTTCTACAAGTAAATTGTTTGACCCTGCTACTCACAAGGTGTTTGTCAGTAGAGATGTATTATTCCATGAACAGATTGATGATGGAAATCCTGTCCAAAACAATGAAGAATGGCATGTGCCCTTACTCTCAGAAGAGGATACTGAAACAGGAGTCAGTGAGCAGCAGGAACAGAAGCAGGAACAGCAGCAGGTACAGCAGCAGCAGGATAATGTGGAGTTCAGTCCACAAAGGGAAGAAATAAGCAGAATAATTGAACCCCCACCACTCAGAAGATCAAACAGGCCAAGACAGCTACCAGCTCGATATAGGGATTATGCGCTTATGACTGGTATGTTAAACATTGCAGAACCTTCTAACTTTTATGAAGCTAGTAAAAGTCTTGAATGGAAGAAAGCAATGAATGAGGAATATGAATCCATCATTAAGAACAATACGTGGGATCTAGTAAAACTTCCTGATGATAAACAACCCATAGGTTGCAAATGGTTATTTAAGTTGAAATTTAGAGCAGATGGGTCTATTGATAAACATAAAGCAAGGTTGGTGGCAAAGGGATATTCCAAGATAGAAGGTATTGATTTTGAGGAGACATTTGCCCCTGTTGCAAAATTAAACACCATCAGAATGATCATTGCTTTAGCCACTAAACATCATTGGAAAATACATCAATTAGATGTTAAGTCTGCTTTCTTAAATGGTGATTTAAAAGAAGAAGTATACTTAGTACAGCCTGAAGGATTTGTTAAGAAGGGAGAAGAACATCTAGTGTGTAGATTAAAGAAAGCTTTATATGGTTTAAAGCAGGCAGCTAGATCCTGGTATGAAAAAATTGATTCCTTTTTCCTCATGAATGGTTATGAAAGGAGCAAAAATGATCCCAATTTATATACCATGTTTAATAATGAAGGGCATATAGTGGTGATTTCTTTGTATGTAGATGATTTGATAATAACAGGAAGTGCAGACAATCTCATTGAAGAAATCAAGCAGCAATTATCACAGAAATTTGAGATGAAGGACCTTGGAGAAATGCAATACTGTTTGGGTCTAGAAGTTTGGAGAGATTCAAGTCAAACCTTCTTGTCCCAGGGTAAGTATGCAAAGAGTCTGTTATCCAGGTTTAAGATGGATGAGTGTAAGCCTTCATGCATACCTTTACAGCAGAATAGCAAACTTCAGATGGATGATGGTTCGAAATATGCAGATGCAACATTGTACAGACAGTTGGTTGGTAGTCTTATTTATTTGACTACAACAAGACCTAACTTAGCCTATGCAACGAGTGTTTTGAGTCAGTTTATGAATCAACCTCATGACAGTCACTGGAGTGCAGCAAAAGGAGTATTAAGGTATCTGCAAGGAACATCAGATTTTGGTATTTTGTATTCTGACTCATTTGATGTTAAGTTGACAGGTTATACAGACTCTGATTGGGCGGGAAATCTAGATGAAAGAAGATCAATTACAGGTTACGCCTTCAACATTGGTTCCGGGGTCATCTCTTGGTGCAGCAAGAAGTAGCATACTATTGCTTTATCCTCGGCAGAAGCTGAATATCAAGCTATGTGTGCAGCGACATGTGAGGCAGTTTGGTTGCGTAGACTTCTCCAAGATGCAGGGGAAGAACAGACAGAAGCTACGATCATCAATTGTGACAATCAAAGTTCCATCAAACTGGCTTACAATCCCGTGTTTCATAAAAACACTAAGCACATAGATACTCAATTTCATTTTGTTAGGGAGAAAGTGCAGTCCAAAGAGATTTCTGTAGACTATTGTAATTCTTGTGATAATATGGCTGACATATTCACTAAGCCACTAGGAAGACTGAAGTTTGATTTGTTTAGGGACACTTTAGGTGTGTTTAAAAATCCCTTTCTCCATTAAGGGGGGTGTTAGAAATTAATGGAGAATAGGTTACGTAGTTATGATTTGCTCTTTATTTGACATTCAGTTCCTATTAATTAGGAATCTGTTTTGCCTATGTATCTATTTAATTCCCGATGCTTAATGAAGAATACCAAGCGAATGCATTTGCTGGTGGGAGCTCCTGGTGATCTGCCTGTGAGCTCCCGTGTGTTTGTCCAAACTTCTACCTTATTCACAACCTTTGTATTTCACAACTATTAATT